>BRZM01002370.1:24397-40372 GCA_033238685.1 Lates japonicus | reverse complement strand
TCATCACAGATCAGACTCTACAGCTCCAGAGGCAGAAATACCTGCAGAAAGAGACAGAAGAGGAGAGAGAGACAGAAGAGCACAATACTACAGGAAAGGGAAGATATTTAGTTAGTAACATGTATTTATGGGATATGAGTCCATACAGTGGAGAGAGAGAGAGAGAGAGAGAGACAGACAGACAGGAGAGCACAATACTACAGGAAAGGGAAGATATTGAGTTAGTAACATGTATTTATAGGATATGAATCCATACTCTTTTAAATCAAATCTTTCAATCATAGCTACAGTAATGGAGCAAATTCAAACCGCTGCACAAATGAAGTATAAACTGTCCACAATTGAGTTCGGAAACCATACTGAATTTCCGCCTGAACGTTAATAACATTTAGTTTCAAGGTAATGTGAGTTAAAGGGGGGGTTCAACGATGACACCGTAGCATACATGGACAGTCCAAGTCAGCAGAGCAGGAAGTGACTCGCACTTAAAAGGCCAGGGATGTCCTGTGATTTAGCCCTGTTTAGAAATGACAGTGCTTCTTTATGAGAACTATGGCTGATGCTGCTCAGTGTCTGTTACCCTCAGCTGTGGGTGAGCTGTGGTTCCCTGATGATGATGAAGATGATGATGATGATGTTAATCCAAAAAGATGGACAGAATAAAGTTTATTCTTAGAAACCAGTTGAAAGTGTCTGAGTGAAGGTATGTGTTGGCAGTGTGTGGATGTGTGTGTGAGTGAGCTGTCCTGGGAGAGGGGTTAACAGCAGAAGACTGGAGTTCACCTTACAGGCTGTGCAGAAGCCTGTCTGTCTCTGTGTGTCTGTCTGCAGCCGTCTAGACTGAATGTGTGAGCATGTTTGTGTCTCAGTCTGTGCAGCTGTATGAATGCAGCTTATTTACTGTATGCTTCATAACTCTGCACTGCTAGGCCTAAAGTCAGAGTAAAACTTTGCTCATGTTCCTCACTCCTAGCCCTGTGCTTCACTGGGGGTTGATATGTTTATGATGATGTACAGCGTTTGACTCATACAAAATGTGGGGTTAAGTCTGATGCCCAAAAAGCTACATTCTGATCTGATCAGACCATCAAACCTTCTTCCAGCTGACCTCAGAGTCTCCTACGTGCTTTCTGCCAAACTGTAGCTGAGATGTCATGTGAGTTGTTTTTCTCAGAAAAACAACTTTCTTAGGATGGGATGCTTTAGGGAAATTTCAGAGTACAAAGAGTACTCTACCTTGCGTTGTACTGTTATAACATAATTGGACTCTTGATGGATCGTTTGTTTAAAGAAAATCAAAATGAATGCAGCAGCACCAGAGATACTGCTATTTTTATTCATTGCTCTCTTCTTCCTTGTCAAAACCAGGTGCCTACATTACCTACAATGCAACTCAACCACCAACAGGTTGAGAAATTCGGGGGTGTTTTGCAAGTAGCAGCTACTATAGACATGATGATTATATCAAATCTTTTGGTTTTGGGTGGTGGATTGGACAAAACAAGAAATATGAGGATGACAGCTTGTGCTTTGGGAAACTGTGAGGGCCTGTTTTCATACTTTTTTGACATATTTAGACCAAACAATCAATCAATTAATTGAGAAGATAATCAGCAGTGATCTTCAATCGCAGCCTTAAAAGACAGATGAACACACACCCTTCACTATTATGATCTATCCAACCTACTTTCACTATGCATGTGTTCTGCAGGTATAACAGGACTACTTCTGCTTTCAAAACCATAGCAGGAAATGACTTTGTACTGGTGAATAGTAAAGTCAAACTCTACAACTCTCTTTTTATCTTCTACAGCAAGATGTCGAGAAGTTTTCTGACATCGAAAAACTCTACCTCTACCTTAAGTTGCCTTCTGGTCCCAGCAGTAGCACTGATAAAAGGTGAGAACACACCTGTCCTCTGATAGAATGGACAGTTGAGGAAATACGTCTGAAACAGGAAACCACTTAAACTGTTATTCATTCATACCGGCACATTTATCTATTCTATTATGTGAATGATATAGGCCGGCAAAATCGTTAATCAGTTATCCACATCTTTTGTCAGTGACCAGTGTGCCCTGTCGTCAAGCCGCACACAGCAGATGCATGCGTTCAGCTGGATCCGCAATCATTTAGAGGAATACCCAGAGACCTCTCTCCCCAAACAGGAGGTCTATGATGAATACAAGTAGGTTTCTTATTTCACCTTTGTCACATACATTTTAGTACAGACATTTACAGTTTTCTTTAATGAGAATTGAAATGTTTCTATTATTTAACTATAGACTTGATTATTTATTTGACTCTTTATCAGTGATGTTTTACCTCAGGGCTACTAAGTTTCTTTCTCCTCTAAATTACTGCCGGCTAAAGCGTCAGTATAAATAGACGCTGCAGGCATGAGAATCACAGCAGCATGTGCTGGTAATATTAGAATGGAAAGTCTGAGACAGTCATTGAAATGCTCTGACAGTGTTATGTAACTGTCTTTTTAACTCCACCAGAACAGAAATACAGTGGCCTCCAGAAATATTGGCGCCTTTAGGATGGACAGGTGAAAAGGCTTTAAAGAGACAAAATGTTCTTCACTTCCAAACAATGAAAACATTTCATTTTGTGCAATAAAACAATCACATTTGTCACAGTTGTTCTCACAATTTATTACAATGCAAAGTATTTCTAATGGAGTTATTTCATTCCATTTAATAGTTGATAGTCACACATTTCCACAGCCATTCGCTGTTACACTGTATGTCTGTATACACACACACACACATACACAAAGGCATATATTTAAACACTTTGACATTATTCAGCCAGCAGACCAACCAGATCAGCCATAGTAGATAAAGTCAAATACAACTCAGTTGTACCTGATGAGTAAATGTCAAGACTTTGTATCAAAAGAGCTCAGTGAAGCCTCTGGATGACAAAGACAAATGTTATCAGGACTTTAGTTAACTCTGCAATGAATGGACTACAGCGTATGACACATACATATACAATATACTCATTGTTAGATGGAAATTTTGTAGAATCACAATACAATAATGTCAGACATGGATGTCACTTAGAGTTGAGCTGGCTTGAGTGTCATTTTACAAATGTGTCAAACTGTGAGTCACTATTACAACTCTACTGTTGCTATTCTACACATATTCTACACTATGTATACAAATATAAAAACATTACATACAGTATTATGCCTTAAAATGTGCATTTGCTGAGTTTTTTGGCCACTTGGGGGCAGCGCAACAAACTGTGGACACAACATCACCTTATAAAGTTGATATAATAAATATGTTAGCAAATAGCAAATACCTTTTTACTCACCCAGCAGTTACAGAGCAACACTATCATTCACCTCATGAGTCTAATATTCTTTTTGCTCTGTAGCTGCACCACTGTCTTCACCAACTAGTTACTAACTTTGCTGTGTGGTGCTAAGCAGGCAGAGGACAGTGGCTCTCTAGAGCTTTTTGCTGAACAGCTGAAAACAGCACTGATGAGAGCAGTGAGAGTGTAAGATGGGTTGACTTGAGGGCAGCTGAACTTGGCTCTAGACGCTTGACGACGTTTCACCTCTCATCCAAGAGGCCTCTTTGAATAGAGGTGAGAGGATGAGAGATGAAACGTCCTCAAGTATCTACAACCAAGTCCAGTTGCCCTCGAGTCAACCCATCTTACACTCTCACTGCTCTCATCAGTGCTGTTTTCAGCTGTTCAGCAAAAAGCTCTAGAGAGCCACTGTCCTCTGCCTGCTTAGCACCACACAGCAAAGTTAGTAACTAGTTGGTGAAGACAGTGGTGCAGCTACAGAGCAAAAAGAATATTAGACTCATGAGGTGAATGATAGTGTTGCTCTGTAACTGCTGGGTGAGTAAAAAGGTATTTGCTATTTGCTAACATATTTATTATATCAACTTTATAAGGTGATGTTGTGTCCACAGTTTGTTGCGCTGCCCCCAAGTGGCCAAAAAACTCAGCAAATGCACATTTTAAGGCATAATACTGTATGTAATGTTTTTATATTTGTATACATAGTGTAGAATATGTGTAGAATAGCAACAGTAGAGTTGTAATAGTGACTCACAGTTTGACACATTTGTAAAATGACACTCAAGCCAGCTCAACTCTAAGTGACATCCATGTCTGACATTATTGTATTGTGATTCTACAAAATTTCCATCTAACAATGAGTATATTGTATATGTATGTGTCATACGCTGTAGTCCATTCATTGCAGAGTTAACTAAAGTCCTGATAACATTTGTCTTTGTCATCCAGAGGCTTCACTGAGCTCTTTTGATACAAAGTCTTGACATTTACTCATCAGGTACAACTGAGTTGTATTTGACTTTATCTACTATGGCTGATCTGGTTGGTCTGCTGGCTGAATAATGTCAAAGTGTTTAAATATATGCCTTTGTGTATGTGTGTGTGTGTGTATACAGACATACAGTGTAACAGCGAATGGCTGTGGAAATGTGTGACTATCAACTATTAAATGGAATGAAATAACTCCATTAGAAATACTTTGCATTGTAATAAATTGTGAGAACAACTGTGACAAATGTGATTGTTTTATTGCACAAAATGAAATGTTTTCATTGTTTGGAAGTGAAGAACATTTTGTCTCTTTAAAGCCTTTTCACCTGTCCATCCTAAAGGCGCCAATATTTCTGGAGGCCACTGTATTTCTGTTCTGGTGGAGTTAAAAAGACAGTTACATAACACTGTCAGAGCATTTCAATGACTGTCTCAGACTTTCCATTCTAATATTACCAGCACATGCTGCTGTGATTCTCATGCCTGCAGCGTCTATTTATACTGACGCTTTAGCCGGCAGTAATTTAGAGGAGAAAGAAACTTAGTAGCCCTGAGGTAAAACATCACTGATAAAGAGTCAAATAAATAATCAAGTCTATAGTTAAATAATAGAAACATTTCAATTCTCATTAAAGAAAACTGTAAATGTCTGTACTAAAATGTATGTGACAAAGGTGAAATAAGAAACCTACTTGTATTCATCATAGACCTCCTGTTTGGGGAGAGAGGTCTCTGGGTATTCCTCTAAATGATTGCGGATCCAGCTGAACGCATGCATCTGCTGTGTGCGGCTTGACGACAGGGCACACTGGTCACTGACAAAAGATGTGGATAACTGATTAACGATTTTGCCGGCCTATATCATTCACATAATAGAATAGATAAATGTGCCGGTATGAATGAATAACAGTTTAAGTGGTTTCCTGTTTCAGACGTATTTCCTCAACTGTCCATTCTATCAGAGGACAGGTGTGTTCTCACCTTTTATCAGTGCTACTGCTGGGACCAGAAGGCAACTTAAGGTAGAGGTAGAGTTTTTCGATGTCAGAAAACTTCTCGACATCTTGCTGTAGAAGATAAAAAGAGAGTTGTAGAGTTTGACTTTACTATTCACCAGTACAAAGTCATTTCCTGCTATGGTTTTGAAAGCAGAAGTAGTCCTGTTATACCTGCAGAACACATGCATAGTGAAAGTAGGTTGGATAGATCATAATAGTGAAGGGTGTGTGTTCATCTGTCTTTTAAGGCTGCGATTGAAGATCACTGCTGATTATCTTCTCAATTAATTGATTGATTGTTTGGTCTAAATATGTCAAAAAAGTATGAAAACAGGCCCTCACAGTTTCCCAAAGCACAAGCTGTCATCCTCATATTTCTTGTTTTGTCCAATCCACCACCCAAAACCAAAAGATTTGATATAATCATCATGTCTATAGTAGCTGCTACTTGCAAAACACCCCCGAATTTCTCAACCTGTTGGTGGTTGAGTTGCATTGTAGGTAATGTAGGCACCTGGTTTTGACAAGGAAGAAGAGAGCAATGAATAAAAATAGCAGTATCTCTGGTGCTGCTGCATTCATTTTGATTTTCTTTAAACAAACGATCCATCAAGAGTCCAATTATGTTATAACAGTACAACGCAAGGTAGAGTACTCTTTGTACTCTGAAATTTCCCTAAAGCATCCCATCCTAAGAAAGTTGTTTTTCTGAGAAAAACAACTCACATGACATCTCAGCTACAGTTTGGCAGAAAGCACGTAGGAGACTCTGAGGTCAGCTGGAAGAAGGTTTGATGGTCTGATCAGATCAGAATGTAGCTTTTTGGGCATCAGACTTAACCCCACATTTTGTATGAGTCAAACGCTGTACATCATCATAAACATATCAACCCCCAGTGAAGCACAGGGCTAGGAGTGAGGAACATGAGCAAAGTTTTACTCTGACTTTAGGCCTAGCAGTGCAGAGTTATGAAGCATACAGTAAATAAGCTGCATTCATACAGCTGCACAGACTGAGACACAAACATGCTCACACATTCAGTCTAGACGGCTGCAGACAGACACACAGAGACAGACAGGCTTCTGCACAGCCTGTAAGGTGAACTCCAGTCTTCTGCTGTTAACCCCTCTCCCAGGACAGCTCACTCACACACACATCCACACACTGCCAACACATACCTTCACTCAGACACTTTCAACTGGTTTCTAAGAATAAACTTTATTCTGTCCATCTTTTTGGATTAACATCATCATCATCATCTTCATCATCATCAGGGAACCACAGCTCACCCACAGCTGAGGGTAACAGACACTGAGCAGCATCAGCCATAGTTCTCATAAAGAAGCACTGTCATTTCTAAACAGGGCTAAATCACAGGACATCCCTGGCCTTTTAAGTGCGAGTCACTTCCTGCTCTGCTGACTTGGACTGTCCATGTATGCTACGGTGTCATCGTTGAACCCCCCCTTTAACTCACATTACCTTGAAACTAAATGTTATTAACGTTCAGGCGGAAATTCAGTATGGTTTCCGAACTCAATTGTGGACAGTTTATACTTCATTTGTGCAGCGGTTTGAATTTGCTCCATTACTGTAGCTATGATTGAAAGATTTGATTTAAAAGAGTATGGATTCATATCCTATAAATACATGTTACTAACTCAATATCTTCCCTTTCCTGTAGTATTGTGCTCTCCTGTCTGTCTGTCTCTCTCTCTCTCTCTCTCTCTCCACTGTATGGACTCATATCCCATAAATACATGTTACTAACTAAATATCTTCCCTTTCCTGTAGTATTGTGCTCTTCTGTCTCTCTCTCCTCTTCTGTCTCTTTCTTTCTGCAGGTATTTTTGCTCTGAGCTGTAGAGTCTGGATCTGCATGATGCTCCTGCTGCTCCTGCCAACCCACTCAACACCTGCTGCTAGAATTACAAATTTATACTGCTATTAGTTGTAATACAGTTACCAGTTAATACTTTAATTATTACTATCATTACAACTACTGTATTATTGACATCACCTTACATTTTATATGGAACCCGTGTTATGCTATGTTCTTCTCTCGCTATTCCTCTCATCCATATTTTCTCCAAGTTAATCCACGTAAGAACATGCCTGCTCGGTTGTCAGATGTCTGCCAGGTTTGTTGTGCCTCTGATCAAATCACTCATGGATCAGGACCAATTATTACCAAATGGCTAAATGTTATGCTAAGCTACAACCAGTTTTAAGTTATGGTGATTATTTCTGGATTGTCAAAGTAAAAGCAAACTGGTTTCAAAGTTCAGACCAGCCAGCCAAGTTGATGCGTATCCATTCATTTACAATGGAGAAGAATAATGAGTACAATAGTCTCAGCTAATGTCTAATGTCTCTATGGAAGCACAATGCATTCACATAACAAAAATAAATTACAGACCTTATCTTACAGTTATGAGATAATGTACAACAGACCAGTGGGGCAGAGGAGGTGGATGACATGAGACAACACCAACTGCGAGGGCAAAAGTTTCTTTTTTTTGAAAGGCATGGCAGGGATGAGAGAAGATAAACTAGTCTGTCTTAACAACTACATGACATCACACAATATATATAGAAATATTACAAGGACAATCAAAGTCCCCACCAACTTCTATGAGCCTTGGCTCCACAATGAGTTTTTTTGCATTGCACTGCTTTTATTATAATCTGAAACATGAAACTGAGGTATTCTGTCAGGTTAAACAGTATCTGCAACTGCACTAAAAATTGTATTCATTCTAACTTTAGCAAAGCCATTACAATTATTTCTCTGTGATTCAACCTGTAGAGCTACAGCTCTCATGAGGCTTGGCTGACTGTCACGCTCTACATGCCCGTTATTTTTAAAAAACAAATTACTGCCATATTGTATTAAACAGTAAGGGGAGGTCGAACTGTGCCCAAGTACAGTACCAGCTACCAGTATAGTGTAGTACGACATTAGCTGGCTCTTAGTGCTCGACTTGTCTGTGCAGCAGGTTATGAAATCTACAACAGAGCATCGCACAAAACCACTAATTAGAGACAACACAGCCTCAGGCACAAATTATGTATAAACTCTGAACATGAAACCATAACTCACTGGATTGTCGATTAATCATTTCAGTCATTTTTCAAGCAAAAATGCCAAATATTTCCCAGCCCCAGTTTCTCAAGCGTGAGGATTTGCTGCTAGTTTTGTTTCAACAACTGAAATATATCTGGGTTTTGAACTATTATTTAGATAAAACGAGGAACTAAAGGACATCACTTTGAGGTCTTTTTGGTGTTTTTTTGACTGAATTATTACTTGATTAATTGAAAAAAAAATCAGCAGATTAATTGATAATGAAAATAATGGTTAGCTGGAGCCCTAAAGCCAATTTAAGGACAAAATGAAATTTGAGGATTATGCAATGGTCTTTCCTTTAGCATCAGTCTCAAGATAATTACTGGTAGACACCAAAGAACAGCAACAGCATGTCATATCTTCTGATAAACATTTCCTGTCGTAGGCTGTGATAACCAATTCAGTCTTTAAAGCAGTGGTTCTCAAACTTTTTCCATCATTCCTCACTTTGGGGAAGGGGGGGATTATCAAGCTCCTCCTGTCCCCCATCACACTGCCAGAATGGTTACGAAACAGGCCACGTTTAAACTTTTTTTTTTTTTTTTAGAATATTGAAAATAACACTGCAGTTGTGTTAACATTTTGCATCAAATAACATCAAGTTCAAAAACAGAATAAAAAGTGCAATTGTGTTATCACAATGTGATTTAAAAAAAGAGCAAATGCATTTGGAAATGAAGATGAACAAGTCAATATGTGAGTCTTATCACTGCATTAGTGGCTGCAATGAGCCTGTTTTGCAGTCTCAATTTTGCAGAACTTGTCTCAATAAGCATAACTGACACCATGTGTAGAGCAGCGAGGAGAATGATACATTACCTCGATAACAAATCCACAATAAAATATTTATTGCAATATTTTTAAAACAAGGCAAATGAAGACTTGGAAAAAATTCTGTTCATTGAACAATGAACAAGGTATTAATTTTAATTTCAAAAACAGCCAGTTGGATAATAAAGTACAAAAAGCAGTCAGTTGTATTCCCTGACATGTAGCTAACCTCAGTCTGGCAGTGTCTGCACATTGCTTTTTCTTTATCCCTCCCTCATTTGGTGACACAGGGAAACTGAAATGCTTCCTCACGTCAGATCTAAAAGTTTCAGAGGCTTCTTCTCTCTCCCCTGCTCTGTTCTCCCTCACCTCCAACACCAGCATCCACCAGCTTTGCTGTAGATTTGCCGAGGGAGCGAGCGGAGCGCAAAGGATGATGGTCTCGGTAGTTCTCATTTCCCTTCGCTCTACTCCACCGCGGCCATAACAAAACTACAGTTATGCCCAGAAGACCTATCGTTTGTTACTGTCCAGGTCCACAACGATATCGAGACACTTTTGTTATCACGATATCATGCGAAATTGTGATACTGTACACCTTCTGTATGCAGCTTTGAATGCAGCTATGATGTGATTTTCCTGCTGACGGTATTCTGACAGTTTTCTTTGAAAGAAGTTGAGTGGCTTGTTGATGTGAATGGGGTGTGTGGTCTCTAAGTGTCCTCTTAATTTGTTGGGTGTGATGCTGCTGCCAGTGATTTAAGACATAAAACACGCATGGGTCTCTGCCCCCACCATCCCCACAAGAACCCAAGAGCAAGAAAAAGCCTTGTCATATTTTCTTTTAGGCTGGCTTTTTGGTTTATTACCGTCAGTCTGGTTTTTCTCTGCTGGCACCGCATCACCTGTTTTCATTGATGTTCTTGTCACGAATTGATTAATCATTTAGCGTTAGCCTTTTCTGCCTCTCTGTCCTTTACCATTGATAATTAACATGTTGACGTTATTATTTTACTATGGTTCATGTTACATTTTCCTCCTGGTTCCTTGGATCTGATGTTGTTTGAATTTATATGTATTAATGACTCATTTGTTTGTGTGTGGATCTTTCGAGTGTATGATCGTTATTGTCAATGAATGCATTCCTAAAAGTAGGCTCAAAGAATACATTCCTCTATTCATTGTGCCCCTGTCATGTCTCTATTCCCCACTGGTGGGCAGCATTTACTTCGAACCGCCTTTAAAGTATGTTCAAGGGGCTCTCTGAGGACTATAATTTGTTCTATATGATTTAAATTACAATGTTTCCTTTGACCTTAGGCGCAACATATTGATTCATACTCCATTCACAGAGGAGACAAACATGATGTGATGTACTGAAAGCATATTTAGCCTTTTAATGGGACTGATGTCACAGGTTAATCTCTTGTTGTGCCATTAAAGGGTCTCTGCACATTAGTCTGTCCCTGAACTCACGGTTCGCCACACTTTACATTCACTGACTCACGAGATTCATATGGAAGTTAGGAATAGTTTGCCAGATATTAGGCCTAAACAGAGCATGAATTGTTATGTCTGGGCCTGCCCAGCCAGTGAGGTCACTGGCTCAGTGCTGTTGTCACGGCTCAGATGCTGGCCCCATGGGCTGATCTGAAAGCTGCAGCAGACAGTTTTCTTTCCGGTGCCAGATGAACCCTGGCACCATGAGAAACCAGCCTGGCCACAGCCTCGCCATCAATAAAATCATTCATCGCTAAAATATATAAATGCTCATTCTGTCTCAGCATGGGCTCTTGTGTCTAAAGTGTATTTGTTATAAAGCAGAGGAATGTTTGGTATGAGGCAGCCTGTTAGCATCTCTCAGGTCATGCTGTCCCACCGTCGGGAACACATGTTGTCATGTAAAAGAGAGAGAGAGACAGATGGGCACTGTGGTAACATTGTCTCTGACAGAAGACAGTAATTCATTCCACAGTCACTGAGGGAATGGAAGCTGTAATCAGTTCCTTCCATTTGGATTTTATCTCAAAGGAGGAAGATTTTGTAATATGTTGAATCTTATTTTAAGAAAGCAAGACTAAATCACATATAATTATCATCTAGAACGTCTCAAATGTTTGTTATGATTCCTGATGTCATCACAGACTCAGTCCTGATTGTTTACTCTGCAGCAACAGGGGTCAGTGCAGTCTTTGTAGTGAATGTATTCAATCAGTGACGACAATCGACTACCATTTCCTAAACGAGCACTTACTTAGACAAAGAAAAAGAGGCATTACAAAGTCAAAGCAGACATGAGTCCTTCTCCAGGTCTGATTCCTAATCCGTGGACGAACCAGGTCAGGTTGTTGACTGTGAGGACTTACGTGAGTCGCATTTAAGGAGCTCTTACTTGGCGACACTGGGCAGGTCAAGTCAGGAGATGACTCTAAGCCTGAGACAGTTCACTTTAATTCACTGTTACTAGGGGGCCTTGAATTGTTCTGGTGCTGAAGGCCGTCATTAAGCTGTTTGAGGCAGATTTGGCATTACTGACTGACACCTGACTTATTTTTCTTACAGGGACTTTGATTAGAAAAGGAATCTTGGAGATCACTGTATATCAAGGAAATCCAGCAGGGCTCAGCACAGCACTTGACTGTAGTCCATCCTTCAGATGACGACAGGGTTGGGTGTGGTGCAAATGAACCTGCTTGACCCCTGACTAAATCGTTCTTGGTCAGCAGGTCGCTGAGGTGAACATCAATATTTACACTCTAATCCTCTTAGACATGAAAAGCTTAAAGGGGTGGAACAAAATTGTCCAATGTGTGACAATCTAGCACAAGCACTGCATTGGTTCTGCTAAATTGTCTCCTGCAGATATTTCAGCTCCCCTGACTGTTGTATGCTCGCAGTTTGTCCTTTTGGCATGTTGGGATGTTGATTTTATTCACCCCACTGGCTTTCGTGGCTGTGAGTATTGATGTTCTCAGGCCTGCTGTGACAGAGAACGACAGTCGGGGGTCAGCAATTCGTTGCAGCTGCCGCCCTGTCGTCATCTGGTGGGGACTGATCAGTGCTGCTACAATGTTCTTTCCTGCTGAACTCCTTGTATGCACAGTGAGACCAGGGTCCTTTCAGTCTGTGAAAAATGATCGGGGTGTCGGTCGGTCAAACCGCCGTCTGCCTGCAAACGGCATGTTTGACGCTCGCGCCAGAGCGCCAGACTAATAACAGTGGTTAAGGTGAACTTCTTTGTCGAGGCAGAGTCATCTCTGTTCTGACCTGCCAATGACATCATAGTAAGTCTTTAGCCATGACACTGAAGTCTCACGATCGTAACAACCTGTCTGTCACAATCGAACCTGGAGAGAAATGATGCTGCTGACTCTTTGTAATGCCTGCTGTCTAGTAGTGCTCTTGCTTGGGAAAATGACAGTCGCTGTTCAAGAACGCGATTGGAGACCATTCATTTGCTGTGTACCCTGCACTTGTATAATCAATCGAACTGGTCTGTGGACTGAATCGCAATAAGGCGACTGAAGAACGACCTTAAAGACAGTATATGTGATTGATCTTGCTTTTAACAAATGAATTCAGCTGTTAACTGAAATCTTTCTCGCACGAGATAAAACTCAAATGGAAGAAACGGAGCACGTCATTCCTCGACGAAACTGGTGGTACTGTCTTCTACTGTCGGGGCAATGTTGCCACGGCCCATCTCGGTCTGGCGGGCTCGCGGTAGCCAGGCCTGGCGTGAATATCACTGGCTGTGCTCAGCACCCAGGCACAAGCCTGTGCAGCTCCGCCTGGCCTGCGCTGGTAAATGTTGTCGTGGCGTGGTAATGTTATTAATCATTCTGTTGCTTCGCGTGTGTGTGTGTTCTCTCTATCATCGGCGGCATGAGGCACATCTGGGCTCAGGCTGTAACACCAACCAAACCTCGCAAGACGGTAGTCAGCCATGTTTGTTCAGGCAATGTTGCAGGCTGTTCTGGGTTCGTGATTTCGTATTGATAAGGCGAATGTGAAGTGTGAGGATGAACCGAGCCAGTTCGGGTTTGAAGATGGCTGCGGTGGTTGAGATGGTGAACGACAGAGATTGACAGCGATCGTGCGTTAAGGTTAGGTAACTTTCGATGCATCCGGCATCATGTTGTCTCCTCTATTGAATGGTGTGAATCAATGTGTTGCGCCCCTGAGGGTCAAGGCGTGTGTTAAATTGCGGTAAGAGGCAAGTATGTCTCGGAAACGCGGTATGCTGAAACTGCGGTTCTCAAGTGGGGGCATAACCGCGGTGAGACCAGGTGAGGCAATGATGATGTCTTTGGCCTGCTGGAATACGTTCGTTGATGCGTAACGATCATGCCGCTCGAGATCCGCAACAAATGGTCGGTATCGCGTAAGTGCGTGAATCAAGGAACCGGGAGAAGGCATGGGACATAGTGCAAAAACTAATAACGTCGGCGTATTAATACAATGGTAACGATGACAGGCTGGTCTGTAACACAATGATGGTCGTGACAGGGGCGTCGAAGGCAGGCGATGCCGGCGGAGCCGGGCGACGATGACAAACGAGAAGCCGACGCAAAAGCGCCAGACAGACTTTTCACGCTCTTGGTCTTCGGTGAGGGGCAATTCCGTTGTGGAAATCGCTGACGTCACGCCAACAAATTGAGAGGGACGCAGAGATGCGCACCGTTCACGTCGGCGAAGCCGCTTGTTTCAAAGGCACTAAAGTCGTCGGCGGAAAATAACTGCGTTAAACTGCGCTTGAAGGGGTGTCGTCGAACCGTGATGTCGTGACCAACAGAGACCGATCGTTGTGGACCTGAACGGCAAACGATGGTGCCACGAACAACTATGGTTTGTTGTGGCCGCGGTGGAGAAACTGCTGTCGCGCTCGCTCGCTCGCAAATCACCGGCAAGCTGGTGGTCTGTTGGTGGTGAGGGAGAACAGGCGAGAGAGGAAAACTCTGTTTTGAATCTGACGACTGTTCAGTCACCGGAAGCAGGGGACGAAAACGATGAGACACTAACAGACTGATTGTGTTGAGGGAACTGACGAGCTTTGCTGTACTGTCTCGGCAGCTTTGTTTAATTAAGTGTGTGTTCGTTGTTCAGTGAACGGAATTTTCGGAATCTTCGTTGCCTTGTTCAAAAATATTGCAATAAATGTTTGTTAGTTTGTTATCGAGATGATAATCGTCCTCGCTGCTCACGTGGTGTCGGTTAATAACGGTGAACGAGTTGCAGGTGTGCCAGGTGGCTCGTGCAACCGCTAATAAGTAAAGGGCTGCGTTCATCTTCATTCCCGATGCGTTCGCTCTTAAATCGTTAATGCCTGGTGCGCACGACGTTTTTGAGCGATGTTGTTGATGCGAAAATATGTTGTTGCAACTGCGATGTTATTTTCAATATTCTAAAAAAGAAAGTGAAGCGTGGCCTGTTCCGTAACCGTTACCAGCGCGGTATTGACGAAGATATCGCTTCCCCAAGTGAGAATGATGGAAAAGTTGAGGCTACTGCTGGGTAGATGATTATCAGCCTACATTTGAAATGTTGTCATATGACATGCTGTTCGCTGGTGCTGACGTCTACCGGTAATTATCTTGAGGACTGACCTTCAAAGAAGACCATTATCGATCTCAATTTCATTTGATCTGGTGACGAAACTCGGCTGACGCCATTGTTGCTGTTGTCGATGATCTGGCGATTTTTTCGTTGATCGAGTAATGGTCGGTCAACGCCGAAAGATCGAAGACGTCGCCAGTTCGCGAACATAATGGTTCAAAACCCATTTCGGTTGTTGAGCAAACGTCTCGGCGGGGCTGTTGGCGTTTTGTGACGTGAACGTTGATCGACGTCGGTGATTGTGGTTTCATGTTC
Organism: Lates japonicus; assembly: GCA_033238685.1. Taxonomy (NCBI): domain Eukaryota; kingdom Metazoa; phylum Chordata; class Actinopteri; family Centropomidae; genus Lates; species Lates japonicus. Next base: position 25,272 of record BRZM01002370.1, on the reverse strand, counting down.
GGGGTTGCCATGTTTGACGCGCGAAACTGTTCTGGTGTGGTTTGATAGATGCTCTGGTGACAGATTTTCGCTGCTGCTGATGATGGTGCTGCCTGCTGCTGTTGGCCAGTTGCTGCGGGCGCAGTTCATTTGTTGACCTGACGTAACGTGATTGCACCGTAACGGTAATGAAGCGTGACGTCGTGACTTCATGTATGGCTCTACGGGCCAGATCACGGAAATGTGTGCTTTGCTAAAGACCAGAATGAATACGGTGCAGATGCGGTTGCAGGCTGCTGTTTAACCTGGGCAAATACTCGGTGTAATAAAGTGCAATACTGCTTTCGTTAGCAGGCAGGCTCATAAGCGGTGAGGTTTCGGTGATCGCTGTGTTCTGTATATTGTGTGTCATGTGTTGGTGAAACAGACTGGTTATCTTCTCATCCTGCATGCTCGAGAACTTTGCCCTGCGGTGATGCTCATCGTCTGCTGCTGTTCTGACAGCCGCGACAATGCCATGACTTTGCTGAATGGTCTGTAATTGACACAGTATGTGACCGTTGACAAGGGCATTGAACGATGGCTGGACGTACTCATTGATGCTCATTAAATGAATGGACCACGCGTCAGCGGCGCACGAGAACCAGTTTGCTGCTGACGATCGAAATGTCGCAAAGCAAACTGATTTAACAACGCCGCATTGGCCGACTGTGTGGTCTGATCATGGTGTTGATCGGGCACAAACGGCGAACATTTCTTCTTCGTAACGGAGAAAATGGATGAGGAAGAATAACGGCGACTGATTCTAACAAATAAAGGTGGGCTCGTAACTACGGTAGTTGTGATAACAATGACGGTAGTAACTGTTAACATAACAATAACGATATAGTAACCAT
>BRZM01002369.1:106973-147970 GCA_033238685.1 Lates japonicus | reverse complement strand
CACACACACACACATACACACAGGAGTGCTGATACCATCTAACAACACACACTCACAGGCCAGATAGTGTACAGTACCTGCTTCAACACAGCTGCTGCTACAAAACCAGGGAGGAAACCACGGCTGGAGTTATTAGAAAAACACAACTATGAACGTGAAAAGAGCAAGGTGGAAAAATACAGGAAGTCCTGATACAAGTGCAAAGACTGAGCGAGACAGACGGGCATGGATGATGAAGTGAGCGGTGCAGAGGGTTGGAGGAGATGCATGAAAAGAGAGAGAAATGAGCCACATGACAGTCTGAGCAGAGACAGTGCTTCTGTCTCTCTGTTATTATTTGCCAGTTTCATGACATTTTGGGGGGTTTCTGATGAGCACAGAGCTTTAAAAAGCAGATTTTGAAGTAAAGGCATCTTTTCTGTAACATGATGCATGAGTCACTCTGTCCTTTTCTCTTTTCTCTCTCCCTCTTTCTCCCTAATCTTGCAGCTAAATTTAGTACTGGCATAATGCCCTTCCAGACAGATAGGTTGGCAGCAGCATTAGCTCCTCTCCTCTCCTCCTTTTGTCTCCTCTCCTCTCCTCTTCTTTCCTTTCTGTTCCTTTTCCTTCCTCTCCTTTCCCTTTATCATCTCTCTTCTAATTGTTCCTTGCCTTTCCTGTCCTTTCCTTTCATTTCTCTCCCCTCCTCCTCTTTGACATCCTCTCTTCTCCTGCTCTTTCCTTTCTGTTTCTTTCCTTTCCTTCCTCCTCTCCTTTTATCTTCTCATGTTTTCTTTCCTCTCTTTTACTTTCCTTTCCTTTCCTTTCATATCTTAGCCTACCCTTTTTGTTCCCTCTTTTCCTCATCTTTCCTCTCCTTTTCTTTTCTTCACTTTTCTCTCTTTATTGTCTCCTCTCCTCTTCCTTCTACTTTCCCCTTCCTAATAGTTTTCTGGTCATGACGACCAAATAAAACCACTGCCAATATACAGTACAATCATCAATCATCACTGGTGACACTGCTTGCTGCGTGCTGATGAATTTATAGCCAGTGACTGCGACAGAAATAGTCTGTAATTAACATCATCAGCCTGACTTTGGTCTAAAGTCTGCTCTCTGATGTGAGGAAGCAGAACATCACATTGCCAGCAAATTTCATCATCATCAGCGTCACTGCTGATGCCAGGAGGAAGAAAGGCCCCAGTGCTCTGCAGTGCCAGTGCAGCATGACAGGTACAGCACATGCAGAGAACACACAGACAATATGCTGTCTCATTAGTCTCTCGCAAAAACACAAACTACACTGTAACTTTTGTTAAACAGATGAACATTGTGACCACAATTGACAATCCAGAAGAGTCATCAACTCAGTGAACAGACTCAGTTACACAGTATGAGAAACTCTGAGAAAGAGTGAGTTTTAGTGCTTTGGAATTAAACTTTTTTTGGTTTACTTTGCCTTTTAAAAATGGCATACTCTAACTTAATAATACCATGATGTAAACGTGGACTAAAAGTATCAAGTATCATATAATGGAAATAAGTCAAGTATGGTGCCAGTACATCATAATTGTACTTTAGTAAATGAGTAATTTTCCACACACACAGCGTGGGGCTGCACACCTTTGTACTTGATGAGTCTCTGACTCAGCAGAACAGATGAGAGGAGGAGAGGGAACAATATTATGTCTCATAACACCACGTCACAACAGGGTGGCACTGTAATCAAAAATGCCTGTTTGCCTTTCATTACCGTCAAATGAGAGATTAAAAGAACCGGGGGGATGGAGGAGAGGGAGGGAGGGAGAGGGATGGTAGACACAGGGACAGCAGCATGGATAAACAGCGACAGGAAGAAAATGAGAGGTTTATATGAAAAATAAGACATTTCCTTTAATAACATCTGTAACATCAACAGTTGTATCCTGGTATCATTTTCAATATATTTGACGATGCAGTATACACTTTCATGTGGACATTGAATCGATTAATTGTCATTTATATACTAATACAACATAAAACTGCATTGTTTTTCTACAAAGACATCATAATAGGGCACAAATGGTGTAGCAGCAAAAAAAGAGTGTAGGTTTTTCTTTATACATAGGCTACAGTAGTACAATGTATTTGCAGAGAAGAGATTCATTGCAAAGTACAGCTAAAATGAAGATACAAATACATTTCAAATGTCTGCTGTACATCATGGCAGAATATTAGAGATTATAAAATGTTATATAGTTAGTATGGGGTCTCTATAGGCTACTAAGACACTGGAGGATAGAACCAGGGCTACCTTTACAGTACAATGTAGACTGTGCAGATACAAAGCACACTGATGTTTGATACTGACACAAGATCAGGATATTATAGGATATTATATGTCGAAGCTGTATATCTTAAAGAGTTGTGATGCAGAATTAGTACTTTAACATGAGAGAATCTGGTCACAAGAGTTGGAGCCTCAGAGGCCCCCAAAACATCATCTCAGCACCACAACTCTTTTAGTGGAATGTCTTTGATATGTCATGCATGTCTGCATGAGTGGAGCTTTCAGTCCGAGTCCATTTGCCAACAGAAGTTTTTTTTTTTCTTTTTTCCCAGTGGACTAATGTACAGTATGTGCTTTGCAATCTCAAACACAAGTGCAATCTGTACTGAGGTTCATGGTTTCCCAAAACATCTGTTTGCTTGTTCACAAAATGCAATATTATTAAGAGATGAAGCCTGGACAATGTATCAGTTTACACACATAATAAACACATGAGCAGAGACAGTTGCAAGTGAATAAGACAAATTTAAAGGAATCATTTAAAATTTCGGGAAATACACTTAATTAACTTTCTTGCAGAGAGTTAGATGAGAAGATTAACACCATTGTCATGTCTGTATGGTAAATATGTGGCTAGACAGTTAGCTTAGCTTAGCATAAAGACTGGAAACAGGGGGAAACAGGTAGCCTGGCTCTGCCCACAGGTGGCAAAACCTGCCTACCAGTACCTCTAAAGCTCACTGATTAATTTGTTATACCTGGCTTGTTAAATCCAGGTAAAAGCTGAAGATTAAAAACTACAATAAAACATTTGACAGGGGGTTATGAGCCGGACTATTTCTTGACTGGGAGCAGTGATTTCCTGAAGTCTTTGCTGGTTGCAAATGTTCAGAGCCAACAAATGGTTCTGCACATAACCTGTGTAAAACCACAAATTGTCATTTTCTCACTTTGTTTTTTATACAAATTAAACAAAAGAGATATAACGTGTAAGCTAATGAGCTTTAGCTGTACTGCTAAATAGATTTTATTAACTCCAGACAGAGCCATGCTAGCTGTTTGCCTCTGTTTCCAGTCTTTATCCAAAGCTAAGCTAACTGACTGCTGGTTTCAGCTTCATATTTATTGCACAGTCATGACAATTGTATCAGTCTTCTCAGCTAACTCTCTGCAACAAAGTGTATTTCCAAAAACATCAAACCATTCCTTTAAAGCCAACAATAGTCACCATTACCTTGAGGTTACAAAGGCTTTGGGAAACCATCGCCTGTTCCACATTATCACACAGTGTCAGGTCTATACTCAGAGGACCACGTCAGCTCTCCTCTTATGAAAAATGTGTCCCTTCAGACTGAGACGCTCTCAGAAATCTCCTATAGGTTCCTCCAAACAGGTGATTATCACTACATATCTGCTGCAGCTCCGAGTCTCTACACTGGAGTCTGTGCTTATTGCTAAATGTAAAAAAAAAAACATCATTATCTTAAAAGAGGTCTGAAATAACACAGAGAAAGTAACAACAATGCTCTAATACTTGGTCATTAACATGTTATGATATAGAGGTAGTGATTGAAGCATTGATTGACAGTAATAACAAACACTGAACAATAAACTTGAGTGTGGAAAAAAAATAATCTCATCTAAGGAGAGTATAAATACAGAGCTTATCACACCAGCCATTGAAACAAAGTTCTTTCGCTTCAAGGTTAACACACAAATAATCCAGACTCTGGACTGCACGCTGTTTCTGGGTGACTGTTCTTCAATCAGCAGGATGGCATGAATCCTAGGGGAGAGTGCGGACGTGAATCACAGAGTTTGAAAGCTTCTGTTTCTCATGGAGCTGAGACGTCACCGCTAAAATTTAACACAGGCTCTGAATGGGCGTCAAAAATGGGTTTCAACTCCCTGACCTGCCATTATGGGTCCTCGTCACAGCAGCGGAGCTACGGCTTTGGCTCGTCATGCTGACTGACAAGCTGCTCAAGACCTCATCCTTTCTGAAACCAGTCACAGTTCAAATCCCAGTTCCCACCCAGCAGCCAGGCAGTCATGAACTAACACAGAGTTTAACTGTGAGATTCAGTCAGAATATAAACAAGTGATGTTCCAAATGAATAATACTCTTTCCATCCCGGCTCGAACATGCAACAACAACAGCCATGTTTTCCTTTCACTGCACTGGGAACTGCTATTTGTTTGGTTTCTGAGAGCTGCAGACAACACTGCCCCACTGATTGTTTGAGTTACACATTATAATGTATATAGTCTCCCATTTGTGGCCCGTGTGAGCCGTCTCTGTTTAAATTCAATACGTTTGGGTATCGGTTTAGATGCTGAGCGTGGACATAGCTGGCCACCCAGCGTGACTCTTTATGCAGATGGATTAAGGATGAACAAAAACAAAACAAAGACACATTCTGCAATATAGAATATCTTTTCAATCAACGAGACAGAATTATAATAAAATATAAAACACAGGCATATAACACAATACTTAATGAAGACTTTGCATTAAATTGCAAATATAAACAAATAACATTTATATGCACACTTGGTGTGGCACTGACTTAACATAAGCTTATGGCTACCTGCATTCATTTCACATTGCGTGTGTGTGTGTGTGTGTATATATATAATATATATGTATGTAAGTGTGTGTGCCTGCTACAGCACAGAGTGAGTGAGGTTTTGTGTGTCTGCGTTTGCGGTGTCATCTGTGTTCCTGGTATTATAAGTGTGAATGTTTGTGTGTGAAGTAGTGGACAGCCGCCAGGCCTCATTATTGTTATTCTCCTCACTGCCTGAAAGAGAGGCAAAGCGGCTGCTTTCAATCGAGGTGCCGAGAAAAGATGGAGACAAAGGGCCCAAATTAAACAAATGCCGGAAAGCGGCTTGGAGAGCCAGCCCGTGGTCATACGCTTTGAATGAGAGAGAACAGCTTCAGGGATAACCCATCTGGGTCTTTCAGTAGGGGGAGACCACACAGATGCACTCCATCCCAGTATTCAGCTCAATTATAGATCCGTGCACACTGGGGTGCCAGTTCATGTGCATGTCCTGTGTCCCTCTGGTATGTCTGAGTGTGTATGTGTCCACCGATAATCTGTGCCCGAAGTTTTTCAAATCCTCTGCACAAACCTTGAGCCTTGAGTTAACGTCTCCATGTGCAGTCTACTTGTGAGTAACCAAGTCATAACTTCCACTAGAGCGTCAACACCTGCACAAGACCGGTCCACTTCACCTCTGTTCTTGTATGGTTTGATCATTCCTGCTTCCACTGTTCAGGCTGCAGGCGTAAAGAACTTCTTGAGTACAACCTCCGAGCTGCAGCAGGACAGGAGTATGTTGAACTGCGGGCTCGTGTCCACCCGAGAAAGATTTTTTTTCTGGTTATTTCCTCGTCTGTCAAAGTCGGCATGTTTCTGCCACTTTCATCCCTCCACCCATGGGATGAGTTTTGTGACTCTACACGTCTCTACATGCATGCAGGTGTGGACTGATGGAAGCTTTTCCGCAGAAGCGAGGAGGTGGTAAGATGTTTGGCTGCACACACACACACACACACACAGAGACAGACACGTAGATCTACAGTATATTGAGGCTGCAATGCTGCACGTGTTGCTTTACTAGAGCGCTACTACAGGTTCTTGTGTGTGCTTCTTCTGCTAATTTTTCCTTCAATCTGAGATACTGGATGTCCAAGCGTCTGTATGCTCCATGGCAGTGATGCTGAGAGTAGACAATGAATCAGCAGGGGTAGGTGGAGAGAAGGAGGAGGAGAAAGGAAAGTGGGGCGGGCACGTCAAGTCCTCATGGCTTCACACCTGGAACAATAAACAACAAAGAGAGGAAGGTTTTAGCATTAAATTGAGCGACAGATTTTTATTTCTTCCGTTGGGTGTGTGGACTGACCTGCAGCGGTGAGGGTTGAGCCTCCGACCTTTCTGGCTGCAGCTTTCGGGTCTGATGGTGCAGTGGCACTGACACGACGTCGCATCCAACGCCCACTTCCTCCCTTTGCAGGGGCGGCAGCAAGGCCTCGGAGAGGAAGACGGAGGGGGAGAGAAGATGGTGGGAGGAGGTGATGGAGGAGGGGGAAGAGAGGATGGGGGAGGAGGAGTTGGGGGAGCAGGGGTCCTGGATGGGTGAAAGCAGAGTGTGGGTAGCTCCAGAATTTATTCATGTGAAGATTAACGAGTTGTTAAAGTGCAGCAGAGGCTGATGGGAATGTTATTAGTTTTGAAGGCATAGAGAGACGCATTTTTGCAGTCCAACCCTGAAGTTAGCATCTCCCTGGTCCCTGGTAAAGTTTTCGGATATAAACCAACTACACCACAGTCGCATGATGTCAACGTCTCCACCGCTAAGCTTCCGACTTGTAATTTAATTTAGCTCTGACCTCTTCCACAAAAGCCTTTCTTCTTAGAAAGTCAGTGTTGGTTTGCAAGAATGTGAGTATAAACACAGAGAGGCTGTAAAGAGAGGCTGGTGAGTAGGTCGGTTTTCGTGTGTTATTATGACGTTGACAACCTCTGTAGTCACATTTAGCCACTTGTTAGCAACCGCCTTTTTTAAGACACGTAAAAGATGGTGGGGTATTTTCTGATGTTATTTATGTTGTATAACAAAACATGAAAATTTCTTGAGCTCGCATTAAAACCACAGACCTTATTTCAGCCATTTAACCAAAAACCAATTGACTTTGGGACAAGGGAACCAGGAGTGCTAAAATGCTAATTCACTTCCGGATTTTAAGACTCATTCCTGCACAACTCTATTTGAAAATGTGACCTGATGGTGGAGGAAGATGGAAAGATAAGGATATATTAACTTTTAATGTTATTCTGCATGAACTTCTGAACCAAATTTCATGACAATCCATCCAACGATTGTTATGTAATTCCATAAAAACCACAGATATCCATTTTATGGTTTGGCTACAGAAAAGGTTTCATTGTCTGAGAACAATGAATGTCAGTCTTCAGACCAAATGACGTTGCCGTATGAGCCACTCTCTGGGATCAATACAGACAGTGTCAGTTTTTTTCTGTTGATCCCATACCGCGTCACTAGCGTGGCTAAAAATGAAATGCAAGGCTTGTTTAAACACGCAGAGTGCCAGTCTGAATCAAACCCACACAATGCAGCGTGGGAGATGTGTGACTAATGTGGGATACTGTTTCCTTAGCTGCTGACAAACTCTCTGCTCTCTCTCTCTGTCCGTCTGTCCCTCTGTTCGTTACCATGGCTATAGTCACTTAGTTGCCTGTGAGGCCTTCACTTTCTCTTCCAGACACTCTGTACTTTCTCTGGAGTCTGAGAAAGTGGCCTGCGTCAGTTGGTCCATTAAACCGGAGCTGGTTCTGCCTCCGTCTTCCCGGGGAGGCTGGCGGGCCTTAATGAAGTTACTTAATGAGGCAGAGAGGGGCCATCTTTATTCAGACCCTGATGACCACGCCTGCCGCTGGCATGGACATAGGAGGTGGCATTTGGGAGCAAATTACACAGATTTCACCCCTGCCAGAGTCTGAATAAAGCCTGTTCTGAGTGATGGATGGGTGCCGAGGGACATCACACCCAGACCGAGCCACCTCTGGCCCCTCTGGGGGACGGAAATGACTGACAGCAAAGTGAAGGGGAAAAAAGTTGTAGGGAAAAGAGTGCTAACCTCTTTGTCCTCCACTGCACTGGACGGAGACATGAGAATCATGGCACATGTAGCTGCACGTCTTCCTCTCAGATCACAGTCTGACAGGTTTAGGTTTAACTGGTTTAATTGTTTCAAAATGTTGTTATTGTCCCTGAATGTTTCTAACTGACCTTCATGTCAGTCTGAGCTGAGAATTACTTAACAAGTCAAATTACTGATCACAGTAAAAGATGAATGAATAACTGCTGTATAGTTTTTTGTTATTATGAAGCTTATCAGTCTTATGTTGTTTAGTGTCACACAGAGGTGGCTGGGTGTGCGTGTGCGTGTGTGTGTGTGTGCGTGGTAGACCTTGACTGGCGTGGCTGTAAAACAAATTGTCCTTCAGTCATAATGCTGACCAGATAACCCAGTTTTTTTCTTTCTAATCCAAACATTCACACCGAGGCTGACAGCGTCTGAAAATACTGACTAACATGAGTAAATACTCAGAGAGAGTTTTAAAATTCAACTGTGTGTATTGAATCTTAAACTTACACAGCTCTGATGACTCCGCTCATCTTCTGTATGGACTTTCCCTTCTCCTTTTTCTTGTCTTTTCTTGCTGGCTTCACATGCAGCCTGAGAAAATCAGAAACACAAAATATAAAAGACTACATTTTTAATTTGTACTCAACAACAAACCCCAAATCAAAATGAGTCTCCTTGTGTTTACTGAGTGAAAATGATGATTACATCCTTAAATGAACCCAGTGCACTGCATGTCCCCACTGAATGTTCGTCACGATTCTTTTATTATGATTTATTTACTTATTCTTTCAGTGACTGACTTAATCATAATTTTGCCAGTTTTAGTCTTTATTTTCTTCAGACAGCTGTTAGACATTATTTGTTAAATGAGTGAAGGATTTTGTAGAAAAACATGTTTATATTTGTCAATATAAGTGCATCTTAATTTATCTAATTGCATTTTAACTGGATATTGTGTACACTCTTTTATAGCGTGCGTCAGTTAACAGTTTACATTGTGCTGAGAGTTAGATATCATATCTGCCATTTCAGACAATAAAAGTAATGCATTTCATGTTAGTTTCACAAAGTGCTTTACTGTTACTGTAATGTCTTGATACAAATATTTAGGCCTTGAAATACCATCATAAATCTCACAAATTTTCAAACACAGGAAGCTCACAGTACAGTCAGACTTTAGTGACTTCTAAGTGAGCGTCACATATTTAACATTAATATGATATTTTTCAAAATATTCCCAAAGTAACTCATGATATTTGTCTGTTATTTCTCAATTGTGTCCAAATTTGCATTATTTTTCATTTGTCATAGGTTGTGTTGTAGCCATTCATCAAAGAGTTTCTAATGTTTTTTTTTCCTGTGATATGCTCATTAATATCAGCTGCAACACGAGCAAGTCATTTAAAGTATCAGATACGGAAGGTGACTCTGCACTTATCACTCCACTACATTTTGGACAGCTTGAATAACAAGTTATTTTGCAGATTTTCAAAACCTATGATAAGCAGAGAAAAATAAACCACTCAACAGTTTATACAGTAGCTAGAATCAGCTCTACCCTGAACAAGCACAACTGTAAAATGCTGCTTATGCATGTTAATGCAGAGATGATGACCCAGTCGTTTAATAAATAACAATGTAAGTCAGACAGGGACCTTTCTGCTGTACAGTTACAGTTCTTTAAAAAAAAAAAAGTTAAGTCAGTTTTGCTGATAAAACTTGTTCTTTAACGTAGGTACAAGTTTGAATGCAGGACTTTTACTTGTAATGGAGTATTTTTACTGTTTCTTAAGTAAGTTCTTCCATCTCTGTGTTGAACAGATCACTGAACAGAAACTCAGTGAGGAAGGTGAAACAATCACATCAGTGCAGGCTATCATGACAGAGACAGACACTCCCTAAAAACCATTGAGCTTTGCATTTTTGGGCCTTGTCCGTGTTGCCTGTAGTTTATCAACCTCTCTCCACTCCAATTTACTGATTCCTATCCTCCTTATCATACCAGTGTCCAGCCTTTATTGAGCACAGGCTGTTTTACTTTAATGTATGCTGGTGCCCTCAGAGCAAAGTGCATCAGCCCACAGGTCTGGTTTTAGTTTTTCCAGCTTTAACTTCACTGTCTCTCGCTGCTCTGGTCCCATCTGCTCTAAACTGTATTAAACTATATCAAATTATGGGCATGGTGTTTACCAGCTAAGCCCTGACATTATTAACAGAGACAGTCTGCTGTTGTTGTCTTTGGAGCCCTAATTTACTATCATGGATGCGTGACTCTGCCCCGTCAGTCTGTGAGAGAGCACATGGCAGGGGAGATAAAAATCATCGCTATGGTGACAACAGGATGAGGGCCGTCCCAGGGGATGCTGGGAGAGAGTCACATAGATGCTAACTCGCTGAGGGACAAACACACACACATTCACACAAACCACACTGAAACAATTATTCACACACACATGAAAACTCTAACATGCATTTATACTAATACACAGAGTAGATGACACGAGTACAAGTACATGTAGTGATTCAGCAAAAAAAAAACAAAAAAAAAAACACACACACACACAACACAGAAGTTCTGGAAAACAAAATTGTGCACACACATACTGTACATTGGAATCCTTTATTTATGTCCAGGTCCTAACAGGAAGCAGGGGGACATAAACATTAAAGATGCAATCATATGATTGTCTGGTTGGTATGAGTACGAGGCACACAAACAAACATCAGCAGTGTTTGTTTCACAGTGTGCAGCTGGGACTGACAGCTGTGACACTCAACAAAACCTGAGCAGCACAGAGTCTACCTCCTGGACAGAGAGCCTGCTCTACTTTTAGCATGAATTTATTAACCTACACTTCCATTTATTAACTGTTTCTAGTATGTTTGAGTCTGACCGCAAGTTTAGAGCCCTAAATTTGTCACATCTATCGTGTTTCTTTTGTCAATAATATCATTTAACATCACGCAGGTGCGACTGTTTTGGAGACTCTGTTGATGGTGTATTAAAGGCACCGCACAGGCAGCAGCAGAAAAGAGTAATCAGTGTCCTGATAGTTGTTAACTGGGCATTGCGGCTTTATCTCAAACACACCAGTCCATGCAAGAGAATTGATTCTCTATATTTTGCTATTGGTTTGTGGCTACGGACACTGATGATGTGAATTAGGTGAGTTTTGTGTTGGCCTGTGACAAGCAGGAAAGTTTCCAAAATAGTCAGTAACCCAGCTCTATTAACAATGTCTGAAATCAAGTAAGGCGTGCTGGCAAAAGGATGATGAATAAGACAAGTGGCGATAAGTGTAACCTCTTTCCAGCAACACTTTTTCAAGCGCAGTTGCGGGTTTCATCAGGAAGTGCTGTTTTTTTGACGAAAACCTCCTCTGAATACCTCCTCCTTGTGGTAGCATCATCAGTTGGCGAATTAGAACCAGCGTCATTGGTGGAAGCGGTGAGCTGATAAACGGGGTTTGATGGCGTGATTGAAAGATAATGAACAGAGGAATCTCACAAAGCAGCTCATTAAAGTACAATTAAGATAACAGAAAGATACAAATCAGCAAAAGAAAGACAAGAAAATGAGGGGCCGAGAAGTGTTGCAACATGGTGAATGTTGACTGGGTGTTCTTTTAATCTGCAGGGTAAACAGGGTGTAAAATTTTACACAGGTGCAGGGTCGAGAACCTCACCTTTGTGCATAGGCAGCTGAAAGTGTGTTTTCACTCACACTGGCTGTGCTTTCGACAAAGGAGCAACTCAATGAGCTCATGTTTCATGAGAGGGTCTCATCAGCTGCACAGATAAACATCATTAAACCACACACACGCTCTCACTTGAGACACATTGATGATGCGTGTCTGAGTGGACAATACCTCCATGATGGCGTGATAGGTGGCGAGGGCACACCTACTCCAGGGCCTCGTCAGCACAGCAACGCCGCCTCGCCTCACCGACACACTGGATGGGATGGAAAGAGGTGGTGGGTCTCCCCGGCGAAACTCCCATGGCTTTCACCAGAGTGTCCCGGCTCACGTAAACTGGTACACCAACCAGCGCCCGCACTGGAGGATCGTACAGAAAAAAATGACAGTTTTAATTTTTGCTGCGCTGCAGGGGTGGGGATTCTTTGTGGAACAGGAAGCGACCCTTCCTGGCCTCTCTGGATTTGGGGAAGTCTGCCCCGGACGCCAGTGACGAGCTGGAGGGAGAAATAATAGAAATAATAAAAATTAATGTGAACAGTTTCGATAAAGGTTATGGTTTCATGATCAGTATTCAACACTGCACTTTGGGTCATGACAGTGGTTTTTAATTTCAGGTTTAACAAAGACTTCATAGACATATAGTCCGATACCAAAAGGGTGGGAAGGATAATGACACTTTGGTAGATCATATCATCACAAAAAGCAACACCTAAACTATTCTCCTCTTCAGTGTTTGACACTGACTTCAGGATTTACTATGAATTCATTCAATAAATAATCACACATTTCATGCAAAAACCAAACTGACCTGTTGTTCTGAGTTTAGATCCACTAAATGTTTTAGGAATTAAGCAAAACATGACAGTGTTTGCCCTGTAGAAACAGCTTTTTTTAGAGTTACATTTTTGGTAAAGAAATGTGAACAATCTTTTACCAGTAGAGGTTTTTGCAGATTGCATGCTGAAGAGAATGAGTTTTAATATTTACATTTTTCTTTATCTGAATTTTAATTTTTTAAAGAAGTAAACTTCATTAATGTAATATTGCGCCATATCTGCCGTGTGTTGATCAATATTCACCTTTTTCTTCTGAATTAAACATTACATGCACTCAGGCTGTTGCACAACCTGAAGTCTGACATTATTGTAAAAAGTGCTGCTGGTTCATCGGCAGATCACAGTGTTTCTGGGTAATGAACACCACAGTACTTCGCCTGGCATCTGAATGTGAAAAAGCTCGGTAATGGATGGTGGTTGACGACGGGAAGAAAGTGAAACCCTGAACTTTAGGCACTGAAGATGAAACAGGTGCGGTGGTAAATTAATTAAGCATGCCTCTATATAAAGCTCAGTTATGAAATATTCTACACTGCATAGATGGGTGCATTGGTTCTGTTTCACAATCCAGCATATTCTCAACTCCCGCTATCTGGGGAGAGATTGTGGTTGCTGAACAAAGCTGTACCTGCCTTGCCCTCAAGTCCAGCACCTGATTATATGCTGTTTCAGTGGCCTGCGGGGACTGTAGATGGTGAGAGAATCGCCACTGGTTTCTCCAGCAGTGAGCTGGTCGGTGACAGCTCCTGTTTAACTGAGGCAGGACAAATATTATTGTACCTTACAGAACTGAACTGAGACAATATGCTGCAGCTTCTTCTGGCAGCCTACGGGTTTGTTCTTGTTAATCACCAATCCGATCGACCCTTTTCCAGAATCTTTTATTTCCTGTCATTTTTTACTCAGTTATTATGAGTACTTAGTACCTTTGATATATAACTGAGTATTTCTGTGCTCTGTTGCTTCATGTAATTTAATTGTAAATATTGAATTTATTAGCTGTCGATAACTATAAGTCCCATACCCAACCTGTTTGACATGATCACCATGGTTGTGTGTGGTGGGGCTGTCGCTGTGGCGTCTATGAAACCCTGTCCCTTCTGGGTGATTTCATTTAAAAACTGTCGGTAAACAGATCCAAGTTGTCCAATAATAAACAGCAAAGATTTTCCCAAAAAATGTTAAACAGATTCATGAATCACAAGATTTTCCTTTCTTTCATTTCAATTAATCATCTCCATCACCCTCAGATTTATTCTCTGACCCTTTGGAAGACCCGACCGCGGGTTGGAAACCACCAAACTGTGCTCGCAGTAGCTGAAACTTTGCTCACCTCAGCAGCTACAACGATGCATCTGTTTACACATTGATGCATCGGCATTAACAATCTAATACTGTGAAATACTTTGACCGTGATACTTGGGTATGGTTCTGAATGCAGGACTTTATATGAAACTGAATATTTTTACATTGTTGTACTTTTAGCGATAAAGAATCCAAGTACTTCTAGTTCCTACAGAAAAACTAATTAAAAAGAGAAACTGAATATTTACCTCTGTTTTATTCATAACACACACACACACTGAAACGTGTGTGTATGTGATGTTGAACCAAGGCCACGCAGCAGGTAATGTGGGCTTTTAGGTTTGCCCCAGCAACCCCCCGCACACACACACACACACACACACACACAGGTTTGGCACACATTGATTGAGCTGAGCTGGGACTGAGGCCGACGTGACTGCCAGGATGTGAGCTGAAGCAAGTGTGTCTTTTCTGTATCAATCTTTGAGCGAGGGGCTAGATTACCTCCTTTGGCAGCCACATCTGTGAGGAGCTGGCTCACACACACACACACACACACACAGAGAATCACACACCTGAGTGCCAGCCCAGTGCCATCTGCACTGGTATTGCTGTCTGTCTACTGTCTAACACGTCGAACTCCCAGCCACTCCCAAAGCACACTGTACAGATGGGCCAAGTGTGTTTGTGTGTGTGAGTGTGTGAAAGAGACCCTGCCCTGTGCCGCTACTCCCACACACCCTGGCGAGCTTCATCACCACGGAGGAAGAGGATATTTGCCTCCATATGGCAATTGAAGCAGACAGCAGCTGTGAGCAGGTGAAGAGGTTTTCTATTGCGCGTCTGTGAGCCGTATGGCGTCTAGAGATGACAAATCACTAAAACATACGGTATACTACAGCACAAAGTCAGGGGCTGGATTCCACCTCTGAGCACCATTTCCTAATAAAGTCTCCAGACATAAATAAAAAATAACACATGCGGTCTCGCGTAACATGTGCCTGCCGCTGAGCCATATGGTCACTCTGAGGACCATGTCGGTAACATCAATGAGGTTCTTATGAATTATCCTGTAATAACCTTCTGTTAAGTACACGGCAAGCTTCAAGTCCATAAAAATTCTGGGTATCACTTTTCTAACAGGCACCCTTTAGACAGCTTCGTGACAATATAAAAGGTGTAATTAAAGACTTTAGAGCTGAAATAATAATTAATCTATTAATCTTTTGGTCTGCTGACAGGGAAAATAATTGCCAACAATTTTTGATGATAGAATAGTCTTTCCGGGTCATTTATATACTCCACTGTGATTGGCTGCTTTAACTTCATTTTATGTCACTGCTGACTGGATATCTTTAAAGATTGTTGATGAGACATAACAAGTAATCTGAACTTAGCCTCTGAAAAAGAAACTGCCAATGAGGACTTTGACGCAATATATATAGGCCTTATATGTGTCAACAGATTGAGCTAATAAATAAATAATAGGTTTTGTTGCAGCTGTAAATGGGACTATTACTGATTCATAAATCATTTACTAATTCCTTATAGATCAGTTATAACTGTAGTCTTTTAATGAACTAACTTTAAGGTTTGCCAGGTTGTGAAAAACCTTTCCCTTTAACGGGACATGTCACTTTGTCCTTTGTATATCCCTCAGAATTGGTGGTGGTGGAGTGTGTCGTGGGTGTTAATACATAGATGTAAGTTTGATATTTTGAGAGGAGTAGCAGAGAATTGAGTACTATCATGTTGAGCCAGTGAATATGAAGCTACAGCTAACGGCCGGTTGTAGCCTGGCCAAAATCTTGAGACAAGGGAAGCAGGTAGCTGACTCTGTAAAATCATCTTACCAACACCTTTAAAAGCTATGTTAAACAGTATGTAAAAATAACATTTCACCACGGGCAGTTATGTGGAGGACTGACTGTGGTAGGGGAACAGTTGCCAGGACAGAGCCCAGTACATGCTAAGAAGAAGCTAATCAGAATGAATAAACATATTTTAAAAATGTGAAACTTCTCCTTTAATATTAATATTATTAACGGATAGATTTTGGGTCAAATGCCCTGCAGCTTTATTTTGCCAAAAAGAAAAGTGGTCCAACAGCCAGGAGGAGTTCAAGCTAAAAAGACAAAAAACAAGTTACTTTATGCTGAGGAAGTTTTTCTGACCTGGCAGCAAGAAAGTTAACAACATGATCTGCAAAAGCTCTGGTAAATAATTTATACAGAGTGAATAAACTATTCACAAATTAGAAGATAACTTTTGAGATGATCAATGATGAGTGAGGGAGACAATAAACACCATGATATTGACCTTAAAATAGAAAGCCACAGACAAAGCCAAACATCCAACAACAGTATTATGGTGGTTTCCTGTCCTGGGGCCTGGTGACAGTGTCATTGTTTCTAGAACCTAGCCCACATAACCTACTAAAGGGTGTTAATAGCGATCAAGTGACTATCAACGGATAAAACAAATCTCAGAAGCTCCTGTTTGGGTATGGCAGGCTGACCACTTCAGACATGCTTCTTTTTTCTTTTTTTTTTCTTTTGGGTCCAGATGGTCTATACATTATTCATACCTTGGCATGAGGCGATCGACATTCTGGGTGAGCAGCAGGAACTAAACATTCTAGAAATAACTTGAAGCCTAATCCCCATTGTGCAGGAGTCCAAAGGAACTAAAAATATTTTTGGACCAATCAAAAAAAAAAAAAAGAGGGTGGCTGTTTCTGTCTCAGTCTCTCCTTCTTCGGCTCAGTGTCCGGTTAAAGACATAATCCCGTTTCATGGTCTCCCTTCAGCAGAAGGTTAGGGTGGCCTCAGTGTTGAATAACTTTATTTGCTGCATTTGACACTAAACTATACGAGGAAGCAATCCGATCTAAGCTCTGATTACTCGTTTGTTATGTTAAACGTTGAAGACACTGGGTGGGCTGTTGTCTAAAATTCATCCAGTCATGTAGACAGACAAAAATACTACGCCTTTCTTAAGTCATTGTTATCTAACGACACCATAACCCCCATCTGGTACATTTTGGTGACGCGAATAAACTTTGGTGATGCCTGCTTATATTGGGTGGGGCTTTGCCTGAATCCTGATCCCCATGAAACCATGGTCTGGGGGGGTCCAGGGTGGCGTGACTGAGGGGATCATCAGGTTCCCGCTGAAACGTGGTGCGACAATAAATCTACTCTGTTGTGTCACAGAAACAAAAAAAAAAATCACATCATCCAGCTATAGGACGTTTATCCGGTAATGATCCGACGCTCTGGGCCGACGTTGAGGGTGACAATGCCTATCTCTACTCTCCCGGCTCGGTCACAGCCTCTCTCACACTGTCGCTCCCACTGAAAAGTATTGACGTTGCCCTCAGGCGCATCTCCCCATCTCTTATAAATAAACCTGAATTAACATCACTCCACTGACGCCCAATGCAGCACAGCAAAAACCAGCAGGCGACGGCAGGGTACAGTCCTGAACAGGCCAGAGAGAAGGGAGCTGGAAAGGTGGGAGTCTTCATTTGTTGTTGTGATCGGTTTCCTCATTTCCTTTTGCCCTTGAGACGCACGCAGCGGCTCATAACTTTTCCAAACAGGACGGGCACTGGATACAGGTGCAGCGTCTCTAATGGTCCCAAAGTGGGGGTTGGAGGAGGTGGGGTTGGTGGGGGCTCAAGGGGCCCCTTTACAGAGCAGGGCAGGGGCTGTAACTACTAGGGACACTGGTCATGTCTCAGGTTTCTGGAAATCTGGGGGGGTGAGAATAAGGTTTATTCTGGCTTACGTGTTGGGTATTTTATAGGCCGATTCTTGTATATGAATATAAAAGCTGGAACAGCAATCAGGTTACTGATTAATGACATGATAAATAATTCTTAATGATACTGGAACTAATATTCAGTTTTTTAGACTGCTGCTCGAACAAAATGAAGACTGTGACATTATTGGTGGGTATTTGTGCATATTTTCTGACTTTTATGGGTCAACTGACCCAATTTGAGAAAATAATCAGTGGTAATAATTAACACCTTTCATTGCTGAATAAGGTCTGTCATTTAGCTGGCTTTGGATTGTATTCTCCAGCAGGGTGTCGGGGGCTGTTTCAAGCAGTGATCTGGGAGTACTTTATGGTGCATAACTATGATGAAGTGTTACCAGATTCAGGGTCTGAAATTCGGGTCATGTCATTTGTTTATCATTCTCGTCAAAACAAGGTGGTATGGGTAGTCGAATAGGTTCAGGTTCATTTGTTTGATTTTCAAAAGAAACTCGTCTGGAAGCAACAACTGCTTGTGAGCTTCCTTACAACAAACAACCAAACAACTGAGCTCTGACTGATAACGCTTTTTGTCTCTATAGATCTAACTCACAGCGAACAGTTTGACTTGACATATTAGTAAAAAACACAGGTGTAATAACGTGCTGTTCTGTTCCAGGTGTCCAAGTATGAGCCTGACAGGTGACCAGCGTACAAGGAGTACCAGACCACAAACTGAGAAGCTTAATAAACAAATTCAGACACCTGATTCCATTGCACCTGTTTCTCCTGCTGTGACAGCATAAATATTCTCACAGAAAAAACACATTTTAGGTGGTGGTGCAAAGTTACATCTGGAACTTTCTAGGGGAAGTATCAGAAATGAGCCTGTAAGCAAAAACGATCTCAAATGTGTAATACAGTTAACTGAAAGTAGATGTAACCCCAAGCCATTAAGTGATAACCATATATGTCAGTGTGTGAGCACAATGTTTATGGTTTCCTGGGAGAATATTAATACGTTTACTCATATTTTGACTCTGTACATGTGAACACACTGATGAACATTCAATTAAGAAATCATCTCAGGTGTTTTAAAAGTCTGAGAGTGAGTTGTGGCTGACAAGTGAATGATTTATTTTTCCCTTAGTATCACAGGTCTATTGTTTCAAATAATAAATCAGAAGGGTCATGCACAGTCGGACATGGAGTATTATGTCAGTGCATGATCTGTCAAACTAGATAAAATCAATTAAAATGTTTACCAGCTGATTTTCCTGTGGAGTAGCTCCTCTCCTATGAACCTTGACTTCCATCAGTGTGTGTGTGTTGAAGGCATGCTAACACCAAGATCTCAGTCATTATGGTGTTTGTAGATTTATAAACAGGGCACTCACACGCCATAGGGGTGAGGGTGTCACCTTATGCCTTATCTGCGAGGGGTCGGGTATCTCCTGCTGGGCGATGCAGGCGGGGCCGCTGGTGAGCGAGCCCTCTCACCGCCCAGGGAAGGAAAAGAGTCGTATAGACATTTCGGTTTCATAAGTTCGGTCAAACTTATTGACCGGTATTTTTTAAAAACAAAACAGGAAAAACTAGGAACAAACTTTTCCTGATGTTGCAAACAAATGCTATGAGAACGACTCTTAATTGTTTCATAAAATGAAACACAACTTTCAAGTGAATATAATATATGATAAACATGTGTTTGTACTGTATCTGCAGTCAAAAAGGTTTTCAAGAGGCTTAAAGAGCCTCCAAATTAACTAATAAGACAAACCACCAGTTTAGAAGCATTAACCACTTTAGCTCATTCTTGAATGAAATAATGAATCCAGAAAATAGAAAGATGTGACTATTACTATTACTATTGTGACTGGCTAAGCGCGTGCTCATGCCTGGCTATGTGTTAGAGTTAGTGTGCTGGGTACATTATTTCTGCATAGCTCTGAGTGGTCACCATGTCACCATACCTCTTGCACGATATACTGTGACAAAATGTTTGCGGGGACTGGAAGGTCAAAAAACAACAGACATAAACATAATCCAAGAGAAAACACGGGCTAATGTCCCCTTCTGAGACATAAAGCTTTACTCTACTAGATACTTTCATAAACAAGTGTGACACCTCTGTGCTTCCGTGTGGCACAAGGAGGTTTGAACAAAGATGGGTGGGAAGGTAGGGAAAGTATGTTGATGTGATCATATGAGAGCCCAAACAACAGGCTTGGACAAGACAGAAAACAAAGAATGAGACAGACAGAAATTGATTTTAAAATAATAGTGAAAAAGTAGAAAGATAGCAAAAGACATAATGAATCTCATTCAAAGTGTGTAGCTAAAACACATAACGTAAGATATGGCGTCAGAATGGGTCCAGAAAAGTTGTTGGAAAACCAGGAGACAAACTCAGAGGTGGAACTCTCTTCTTTTTATTAAACTCACTTTGGATTTGGTTCCTGTTTCAACACTAACAGTGCTTCTGAAACAGATCAGTTCCTTTTGACTCACAACCACAAACACACGCACTTGTACGTCTATATTTCTGAGAGCCTTCACTGACAAAACACACTCCTCAATCCAGAAACAACTAGCACAACTGCCTAACCACAACGAAATTTTACCCAAATCTTATTCTGTAAGAATCTGTAGCCGTAAACCAAGTCTGAATCTTTAAACAGCCTTTTGGAGATAATGACCTGACAAAATGTCATCGAACTCTGGTCCTCACAAAGATAGAAGAATTCACATATATACAGCTTTTTTCTTAGCTGTCAGCACAGGCTGCTCATAACCACCACTAGGTCATTTTGTTCCTCTGTTGGCCTTCTTAAAAATACCAACTTATGTGACAAAGCCTTTACACCCTTGATCAGTTCTTAGTATGGTTCTTCTTATCAGAGAATATTTAGATTTTTATGATTACTTAACAACAAAATCTTAGTCATTTAGTAAATCATCGTGAATTAAATTAATTTGTCAACTTCTCTCTTTAAAATGTCAGTCCACCCCAAACACAGAAAGATATATTTTCCCAGTTACCCCTAGCTGTAGCTAGCCTTGGCTGTTTAGTTATATAAGCCCAAATCAAAACATCTACGAGTCTGGTTTGATGCGTTTGTTGCTATCCCACTACAATATTAGGGCTGAGGTACACATAACAGACACCCAATGGTTCAATTGTGATCAGTAGAATTAAGATTTTGGAAACTCTGCATTATCATCATTTTGTGCCATTAATAGATGTGTGTCACCTGTGCTTCTTTTTAATACCATCAGGTAATTTTTTATACTTTACACTAATTTTACATGAAGAGTACAGGCACTTAAATACAAATGGGATAGAGAAATACTGCTAGTGGACACAGAGAGTGACTTTGGACACAACAAAAATTCATGCATCATTTTTCTGTTGTATTTTACTTTTAAAATTATGTAAGAAAAAAGTCAATAGTCACATTCTTTTTTTTTTAAGAAGAAAAACTTGCCCCCCATAATAAAACGAACCTCCTCTTTTGTTCACACATACAGTGTTGCACATTACACAAATTCCATCCACATCTACTGCCTGGTATTGGCAGCAGAAGTTGTCTTGGCAGATATTTTGCTTCCGTTATGAACATGGCAAATGACACTGTGTGGCTGAATATGCAGAGAGTGCAAATGGATTTTGTATTTGTGATTTGGGTGAACTGATGCCCAAAGAGAAAGCAGTGAAGTCCCAAATCATTAATAATCTATATTTAAGTCACACTGGTGTCCGGGTATGAGTGCAGAGAAAATGAACTCAGGTAACACTCATGTATTACTGTAAGGTTGGTCAAGTGGGTGAAAGGCAAAGAAGGAGTTGCTTTAATTCTGCTCAACAGTCCAAGTTCTTTTCTTCTCCCCTTTTCTGTACAGCAGTGGATTAATTACAGCTTTATTTATGGTGCAGATAGGCCTAGCCAAACTAAAAATAAAATAAATAAACTGGGAGAAAAATTTAAACATAACTGGGGACTTCCCTACTGAAAATAGAAACAAATTACAGTAAGCGATTAAGAAAATATGTCACCAGCCACTGGGCTATATACAAGTTTGGGCCCTTAGTAACGGACAACCACAACATGCTCATGCTGACATACACTGACAGAACACCTGTTGTTTATAGGTTTAGTCAGCAGCTCCTATACCCCAGAAATAATGAGACCATTTATTAACTTATAGGGTATTTATCCATTATCAGTAGATAACTATCAGAAGTTAACAGTGGAAGAAACATCAACATGGTAAAAAGAGTAAACATGATCTCAAACTGCCCCAAATCAATATATTTCTCAGCATATATTCCAGCAGGGACTGGGATCTGATGAAAGGTCTCAAAAGTGCACTATTTTATGCAGATAACCTGTTTCATCACTAATTCCCAGCATAAACTTCTGAAGCTATAATACTAATCCACCGGTGTCCCTATCCTTTTGCATGCAAGGTCCTCAACAGAAGTCTCTGATCTGATTGGATGGATGCTCAACAGAGAAAACCTGTTGCCTTGCTGCTAACATTACTGGTGATAGCATCAATAATATCTGTGATCCTGAGCAAAATGGAAATGTTTAAAAGCTTTTAACATCTTTATTAATAGTTTGATAATCTCAATCACAGTCCAGGAGCTTTGCCTGGGCAACTGGCTGCATTTTTAGGATCTGTTTTTCGTCATATAAATGACAACTGAAACAACTAAGTCAAAAAACAGCACTAACAGCCAAACACCACCCTTTGACAGAGACTGGTTACAATCTCCTCTCCAACTTTCCATTACAATAATCTGCTAATGAAGAACGTGAGATGCACTTAGAGCTCTGGAAAAAGTAAATGAACGAGTTGGACCCATAGTTACAGTGTGGAATTAACAACAAATCTGCTTCTCCCGACGTATGAGTGTGTTTTGATCAGATTTGATTGAGAGTGATACCTCCTGGCAACAACAGCAAATAACCCATGACACAATCACCCAAATCTATCACGTGACATGCTCTGTACTGTTCTGCCCTTGTCAGATAATTGTATATTCATGCTGTATGGGTGCAATGGCACCTCAGTCAGGGCTGATTGAAATGGTTTCAGGGCCTTATAGGCTGCTGGCGGTGAGCTCGTGATTGTGTGTGATTGGCTGATGGGTTCCATGCAAATTGGGCATCATCTGGATTTGCTCGGGCATGCCTGTATACAGCTATTGTGAGAGCAAAGGAGTTAGATAGATACCTGAAAGCCTAATAGATACAAGGAAGCTGTTTACTATATGTTTTCTATATACAGAAGAATCTGAGCCTCAGTGTCATCCTTATAGGCAAATCACAGGAAGAGCATTTGGGGATTAGCGCTCCTGAGTCTCAGATCACCTAGATGGGCTTCCACCCGCTCCTCATACCTCGCAACCAATCACATTTATCCAGGATGTTATCTGCCCTGTGTATCAGTGCCCTGATGAAGATGGGGCACGTGTTCTGGTGTTGTTGTTGAAATGCTGACAGCAAAGCTCTGGAACAAAATAAGAACAAGGCTAGTTGATACTTGTTTGATCATCTCCTGCACGCAGCCATGCAGCCTCCTCACTGTGGATGTTGAGACAAGTTGTTCACTCTGCTACTGTCATGAACATGTTTAATGTCTAAATTCAACAAAATGTGATATTAGCACTAAAACTGTGTAAAATAAACTCGTGGATCAATCTGCCTTCCTTCTATTTTGTAGCCCAGAGACACATAATCAATGTCTTGATTCCATACTACATCCTAAATCCAAGCAGGTTTTCATTTATGTTTTCACACCAGAAAAGTGACTAAATTAACTAGTGCCCACTTAAACAAGGTGCTCACAGTTGGTAAATAATACCTTGTGGGTGACAGTTAAACATCTTCAAGAAGATCTTAAAAAATCTTTTTGCTCTCTTTGTAAAGTTGCCAGTGGCATATTAAAGTCATAGTGTGACTGATGTCTGTCAGTGCATGTCTTGCATCATTTCCTCTAAGTGCAAGATTGAAATGATGCAAGTAGCTTGTATATTAATTTGTATATACTGTATACTGTTGTTAGAAAGTTGGAGTTCTTAAATGTTTCTCTCACTTTTAATTTTATTGCTTGAAAATGTGTTATTGTCTCTTCATACTGTGTCTCTGTATGTGTTTTTACTTGTGTGATTTAGAGCTGTGGGAAAAACATGTCTTCTCATCAGCTACACAACCAATGCCTTCCCCGGGGAGTACATTCCCACTGTGTGAGTATAATGCACACAGACACATGCTCTCTCTCTCTCTCTCTAAAGCTATACATATAAAACATAGAAGTAAACAAACACGTAGCTGCAGATTTACCATTATGAACACACATGCACTGCAATGTCCAACTTTTCTGCCTGCATGGACTCTCACACACACATGCATACTTTAGCAGCACATCTGCAGATGTGTGATGGTGCTAATGCAGACAGGTTTGGGCTGGTAGTAGCCTACAGGTTAGGAAAACACACTTCGCTCAACAGCTCCTCAGGTACAGTAAATGGAGAGAAGGTAAATGTTAAACACTGTCCTCTTCTTCAACAATTAATGTTGCTGTGCCCATAAGCAAGGCGCCAATCCTATATTTGCTTTGCTAGTCAACATCAAACAAGTGAAGGATTTTGGGAACATAACTATAGGAGTTAGCCCATTAAGTCTTTTAGATATAATCAGTAAAATGTTAAAATCAACTCGAAACCAGAGTGGAACTGTTAAAGAGGAGAAAGATCAGGGATGTCTCTCTGAACGCATTTTAACAGCCAAAAACAGCTGTGTGTGTTTTTTTTCTAGCTTAAGGTTTGAGATAACTATGAACAAGCAAATACATGACATTGAAACAGGATGTTGCTAAAAGTCGTGTGTTCATCAAAGTTGCATAAGTAAAAACTTGGGACAAGCAGACTACTTTGTAGCCATTGCCACACTCATTGTTCTTTACTGGAGGCTTTTGGTAAGTAGTATATTGTCTTCTGTGTGTCAACAGCTATACATACCACAGGTCCAGATTTAAGTTTAGGCAAGTAACACACAGAGCTCAGAAGTGAAATTGTAGTGTTTCAGGTGTGTCCACATGGGGGCACTGCTGCTCTGACATTATAATCTAGAGTGCTGCAGAGGTGATTTCCATAAACACACAGGTGTCTTGACAATAGAAGCAAATCTAACGGTGATCAATAAGGAGGCAAAATGTTTTTAATGAACTACATGTTTTCTGTAGTAAAAAGCTTACTATCTTAGGCTAATGTCTAATCGTTTGAATAATCACTTAAATAAATGACTGACTCACCAACTGACTGATTGACTGATTGCTGACCTTTTGGCTCCCCATAGATTTGACAACTACTCAGCTAATGTAATGGTGGACAGCAAACCAGTCAACCTGGGCCTTTGGGATACAGCTGGACAGGAAGACTACGACAGGCTCCGCCCGCTGTCCTACCCACAGACGGTATACAGTGTCTCTCTCTCTCTCTCTCTCTCACACACACACACACACACACACACTCACACACACAAACACAGAGTTCATTAGAAAAAATGAAATAGACTTTGTCTCCCGCTGGGTTTGACAGTGGGAGCTTAGAGCGTTCCAAATCAATATACTGCAGCCTGATTGTGCTACATCTCATTAAATTAAAAGACAGGAACAGAAAAGAAAAAGAAGATGTTACTGAGGTAGCTGCTTAATGTGGGAAGACACAGAAGTACATAGATAGAAACTCCCAGCATATCATACATGGTTCACTTGATTGGTTTATCCAGAGCTTTCAGCCCCCACTTGTGGCCTTCATCAGCAGCATTTGCTCAGTTGTCATGGAGATGGTTTAGCGGTTATTCTGTGTTGAGTAACAGTCACGTAAAAACAGACATAACCACGTAATATGTGGCTAAAAGTTCTGGGGAAACCAAGTAAGTGCAGTTTTTTGGCTCATTTTTAATCAAATACTTGCTTCAACAAAATAACACAGTGAAAGCAAACAGGGTGTCTCTAATGTGCAAAAGCAAAAAATGTAAATTATGAATAATGTACATATTTTACTGCCATCTATATTAACTTGCAGACATAATGACTTTATGGCTAGTGTGGTCACATCCATCTAATATTTCTACTGTCTCTACTCTCAATGTTTATCTATCTCTACATTTTCTCTCACCCTTTTTTCTCCCTTTTTCATTCAGGATGTTTTCCTGATCTGTTTCTCCCTGGTGAGCCCAGCGTCCTATGAGAACGTCAGAGCTAAGGTGAGTCTCATCTCTGAGGGTAAATTATTATATGTCATTGGAATGAATAGCACCCTGACAGTGGGTTTTATATTTATCATTTATTATGATTTTGCTTCTATCGCTGCATTGGTTGGAAAGACAGGAGGAGAAAGAAATAATCAAGATCGCAGAAATTGTTCCTATGTGTGTGCACATTGACATTGATTATGTGTCTTCAGTGATATCCCTCAACACTGTCTGTCTTTAGTTTGACTGGTGAAGAATGAGGGGGAGGAAAAAAGTGTCACCATCACCACACTATGATTGACTTTAGGGTGAACAAACTGTGTCTATGTAGAGATGTACTGTTTTTTATGCAATACAATTTGCATTTTAAAAACATATTCTCCATCACTGTTTGATAGACTTGCTCCCTTAAATTAAATGATTTAAATTATCTTTTGCAGCCCACAATCTAATAACCTGTCTCAGTCAAAATGTCAAAGCGCCACTTCTTAGATTTCCCCTGTGTTGCTGTCTGCAGAACCACAGGCAATTTGCAGAATCCAGCAACAGATCAGTCAAAGCTTCTAACACTATAACAAAACAATCTTCAGGGACAACTCAGCACTCAGCTGCCCAGATAATGATATATAGTTGAGTTGGTGTACTGAATCACAGAATCTGATTGGACATTTGGAGAAATTTAAATCACATGCAGAGACCTTGTGGTAAGTTTGTTTGTTTCTATTGATGCCCGCATATTAAAAATGCATGTACGCCCTGACTTAAAATCAACACAGGGCACAGAGCTAATATAATGTATATATAATGTATGATTCTTGATGACTCAGTTACTTGACTGGTCTAGTAAATGTCAGAAATCAGTAAAAACAAATGTTCAGAAATGTCTTAAAGTTGTTTTTTCTCCAAGCAGTCCATAACTTGAAGATTTAAGAGATTAAAAATGACAATGGTATACATAGAGAAAAGCAGTATATCCTCTCATCATAGAAACTGGAACCAGAGAATGCTTTTGTGTGTAATCTTCTGTTGATTAACTAATGGTTTCAGGTCTAGATTTTAGATTTCTATCCATATCTTTGTATTATAATCCTGCTTATTTCTATTCGTGGTCATGAGGTTTAATGAAAACACCACCAGGTTCTATATGTGGCATTGTGAGCTAAAACCTTTCATGTACAGCACTCTTGTCTTAAGTGCTCTCTTGGTTTTAGTAGTTTCATGTATAAAGATATGCAATATACAATATTATCTATAGTATTCATATGTGCAAACACTCAAGTGCTGTTAGTATATTACATTAATATTCTCAACTTCCTGTGCTACATAGATGACAGGAGGAGTATTGCCATAAAGTCGAGCCTTGTGAAGAGCTTTCCAAAGTGACCCCTGTCAAAACCACCCACAGCTCTTCATCCATTCATTAGCTATAGCTACCACTTATCCTTGAGGGCTGGAGCCAGTTCCAGCTGACACTGGGCAGGAGGCAGGGTACACCCTGGACAGATTGTTAGTCTATCACAAGGCTGACAAATAAAGACAAACCACCATTCACACTCACATTCACACCTACGGGAAAATTAATGTCGCCAATTAACCTAAACTGCATGTCTTTGGACTGTGGGAGGAAACATCAGCAAGAAAACCCATGCAGGCATGTGGAGAACATGCAAACTCCACAGCTCTTCAACCCTATAAATATCAAATAGGAATGTCAATACATTACAACAAAGGAAATACTGCTAAGAGTATTGATTAGATTTGTTTTAGTGTGATTTACCCTTGTTAGTCACCATAGTAACAAGAAACTGGAGTGGTACCATGAAAGTGGTGAATGGTAGATCAGTTGGTATGGAGGGAAATTAAAAAGGAAGACCAGGTGATGAAGAGGTAAAAACATGATTGCTTGAAATGAAAATTTTACATGCAGAAAACAAAGTTTTATTCAGCCTACAGTACAGAAAATGATTACGTATTACCTTAATGTGGGTAAGATGATGAAACTTAAATGTATTTTGCGTGTTGTGGTCCTGAGGGGCACAGGGATGCAGAATGTTTTGATTGGTCCAATCATTTAAACATACAAATATTATTTGGTCATTTTTGAGATATACTGCCGCTCATTCGTCCCAGGGCAAACCTTTTATGATTCTGAACCTTTTGGGCTCTTTGTGCCTTAAAACATAACCGTTTCTCCCTTCACATTCCTTCCTTAATGAGTTTCAGCAAGCTCATTTGTTTGTGTGTATAGAGGTTAACAACTATTGACAGCAAGGCTCCTACGCAGCTAAATGTCGACCAAATCAAAACATAATGTCACAGCGGAGTACAGATTGACCAACATCCTGTTCACTCAACATCCATCCATCACCAGTCAGATAGTATTCAATCTGTGCTACATTACAAAACACATGATCAAGTGGAGACAAAGAGCAGAAAGATTAGCGCAGTGTTTAACAACCTTTAAAAGGAAATAAGATCTTTTGTCTCGTGATGGTGAGACTGTTGCACTACAGAAAAACAAACCGCTACACAAGATACTAAATTGCAAATCATTCTGCTTGGTTTTTATCATTGGCTACCTCACTGGGATAGCTAGCAATTAGCACAGACTACTTAAGTGTAGCTTCTCAGTGGCTAATAGTGGAATATTGTTCAAGGAAAGTATCAAGTCAGTTGAGACAAGTTCAAGTCAGGTTCATTTCATTTCTCAAGTCAGCAGAGATGCGTAAAAGTCAAAACTCAAATGTTTCAAGTGTCAAGTCAGAGTCAAGACTCGTGAACAGCTGAAGTCCAAATCTCAAGTTTACAGCTCTGTTGTAATGTGTAGTGGACGTGTGAAGAGAACATCACAACTTATATTCACTTAATAAAATAAGTGAATAGTAAAAGTAATTTTCCATCAGGAAACTGCCCTATTGGCAGTGAAGATGGAAAGTCAGAATTTGATTTAAATATATTTCAATTAAACTTCAGCGACAGAGATCAAATTGGAGAGGGAGAAAGGGACTCAAAGAATCCATGAATTAGCATCACTGAGTGATTAAAAATTTCAGCTTTACCCGGTAAGACAGTTTAAAAAAGTGGGCAGTGTGATTCATCAAGCAATACCCATAATCCCCACATGTCAACTGGCTGACTTGTGAGGAAACCACTTCACTAAGTACGTTGGATTTTCAAAAACTACAATTATCAGTGGCCTGTGGGTGCTAACAGAATCTACTTAATTCCTCTAGCAGATAGGATCTTTCATTTCCTCACTGAGGAAAATGGACAGGGAGGATAAAAGAGGCAAAGAGTATAGAGAGAGAGAGAGAGAGCAAGAAGAACAAGTTTAAGAAGGAAAGGGAGAGGCAAAGGAGAGATCAGAGGGAGAGGGGGAAAGGGAGAAAACTGTGGGTGCCTGGGTGAGAGAGTAAAAGCAAAAGCCTTGGGGAAATTATGAAAGAGGGAAGAGGTGGTTAGAGTGTGGAGACTGCCAGTACAGCACTGGAAATGAAAACTTATTTCATGTTATGAAATTATTTGCAAGTTGGGGCTGAAACCTGGATAGCTTGATTGAAAAAGCACATGTGGAACCTACACCTAACCACAACCAAATATTCTTCTCATTTCAGCCTATTTCACAACAATTTAAGAAAGTCCTTCATCAACCTTCATGTACCTCCTGGCTTCCAACTTTCTCCTCTGATCCCCTGTCATTTTCCTCGTCTCTGACACATACCTTCACTTCGTGCCTTCCCCTCTCTCTCGTCTCAGTTTTGTTTGTCTTTTTTCCTCTGTCCTCCACCAGTGGTACCCAGAGGTTCGCCACCACTGCCCCTCCACACCCATCATCCTGGTGGGCACCAAGCTGGATCTGAGGGACGAGAAGGATACCATTGAGAAGCTGAAGGAAAAAAAGCTTGCACCAATCACCTACCCTCAGGGCCTGGCTCTGGCTAAGGAGATAGGTCAGTCACACTCATGGGGTTTTCTCAGGTCTTGTATGATGGTAGACTGTAGCTTCTCTGGCTGGTGGACGCTTTAAGCAAAGTAGTGCTTAATTGCTTAGCATGTGATATCAACCAGTGTGTGAACAGATGAATGAGAATGTGGTTCACACACCAGGTTTTCCTTTGATGTTGGTTGATTAATGTATTTACTGCCTTAGATGAATAAAAGAGTTGTTGCTAATTTAGCCCTGACCCTTTAGTTAGTTTTTTGTTTTTTAAAGCTCTAATCAATGTTTTTATATTAGCAATAGATTTAATTATTACACATTATGAAAAAGGAGTTGCTCATACTCTGCAGATATGATACAGGACCAAATAGCAAAGTTAGCAATAGCTGGTAAAGAAAATGGAGCATTTAATTATCATATATTTTTTCTTAGTGGAGTTAGTGGAGACCAAAACAAACATGACTCTAAATGAATGCTAATGTTGCTCTGACTAATAGTTCTTTAACATAATTGATAAAGGGTTGTAGTCTATGATTTCTTGCACTGTGATTAGATGAAATACATAATGCAATAAAAAAATAAAAGGGGAATTAAAGCTATGCAAAGAACATCAAATACATATAATACATATCTGATACAGTAAATTCATCATGTTAAAATTCATCAAATCAAGATTTAATTCCCCAAACTTCATATTTACCTCTACTGCTGGAGCACGTGATAACAACACAGGCAGAGGGTTTACATTTTTTGAATTACATCTATGAATAGCTAGAGTAAAATGGGCCTTTTACATCCCCAACTGACATGTTTCTGATATTTCATTGGCTTTTCCATTACTATATTTCAACATGCAGGCTCTATGGGATGTCATGCATACAGTATTTCTTTTCAAATATGCTTAAGAAGTACATTTACATACACTAGATACATAATTATTGCATGGGCTTTTAAAAGCAGCTTCCTTATGTCAGCCTCGTTCTCTTGCTTACCTTGTTAACTGCATGTTTTTATGTGTGTTGTTTTATTGATGTGTGTTATTCTCTCTGTCCTTGTTTGCATGTATAGATGCAGTAAAGTACCTGGAGTGCTCAGCTTTGACTCAGCGTGGTCTGAAGACTGTGTTTGATGAGGCCATCCGTGCTGTGCTCTGCCCCCAGCCCACCAAGGTCAAGAAGAAGCCCTGCTCCCTGCTGTAAATGGTAAGACACAGAGGGAGAGGAAATGCTGTAGTGAACTAATGAGGGAGAAGAGGAGTAGTCCCAGTGATTCATTCATTCATTAGCCTTTTCTGGATCTTACATGTAAATGCATCTTACACAATTTATGAAGAAGCTTGATCACATACTATGTAACATGAATGAACGTTAATAGATGATTCAGTGATTTCTTCTTTACCAAAAATACAGTCTCACATACTGAAGAAAGAGAGTAAAAGTGAGCCAAAGAGAAAGGAAATGCCAGACAAAGACACTAATGTCACATATGTGAAATAAAAGTTTCTATCCCTGCACTTGGGTAATTATTTCCAAGCCTTTTGAGGGCAGATTTTCCAATTTGCCAGGAGGAGGACAGACCTGTAATGGAGTGAGCAGAAAAATACAGACATAATTTGACAAACAACAATCCAAGCCTTTTCTCTGCAGGAGTTACATTAGCAACTGAAAAAACTAAGTCTAAAGAAAAAAAACCAACCTAATTTTGAGATTGTGCCTTTTTTAAAAAAAATTACCATAATAATTGCAGGACTGATTGCGTCCCACTGGCATTTCAATATGCCAAGGTACAGAGAGAATTTAAAGATGTGACAAAATTGAATGTGGGATAATGACTCACGTCTTTGCTGAGAGAGGAAATCATTCTTGCTCTTAATGTTAAAGCAGGAATGAACTTTCTCAGCCATCATGTATGCACTGCCATTTCAGCCCTTGTGTGTGTTAATGAATGTCATGCATCGTCATCATCTACATGTGGTCTTTATTGTTTTAGGTTCTTCAAAGACCAGAGAGAAGACAGAAAGAGATTCAGATGACTGAACCCGAGTTATAAGAAGAACATTCGAAAGTTCTGTAATGTTTCTAATAATAATGAAAAATACAACTAGATTTCCACTAGTTTTAAAAAAAGTGCTTTTGTGTGTTATAATAAAATTATATAATACTTTCTGTATAGCATACTCTGAGACTGAATTTTAAAGTGCATTATATACGTAGCAGCAGGTAGGATTTCTCTGTAAAATATATCATTTTATCAGAGTAAATCACTAAATGTGGAAGCAACAGGCTGTCCCAGTTGCTGCCCATAGAGTCAGCCTGCCAGTTTTACCCAGTAAACCAAAATTCCTGCACACAATTCACTGCCCTTTTGGGGACAACAATATATAAAGTTGTTTTGTGCAGCTTCAGATGATAATATCTGTTACTGAAAACATGTTGTTGCAATGAGATTAGTTGATACTGTGCTATGGCTGTTGTTTTGAAAGTGATGAACAATGATTAAGAATAAGGATCAGGAATGTAAGTTTGTAGTTGGAGCTAAACAATATTATATTGCAATGAAATGTATTAAAAAGTATTCTTTCTTGTGATATTAAAATAAAAGATCTTTAATCAAGTAAAAAAATAAATCTGGAGGAAAATGTTGTGTTTTCAGAGTTGACATGCCTGTTTCCACTTCAGTAAAACAGACAGCTGCTATTAGGATCAAACATGTGGTTGTCCAGTTACTATATAGTCTCTACAGCTTCCTGCAAGCAGCATCAGACATGCATCATCAGCTACATGATCCCAGCAGTGAAATCAGTGAGCAGAGAGTGGGGGGGGTCTGTCGATGGTAACACTGATATATCTAATAGCACTTCTACCATCTGTTACAAACATCATCTGTCTCACTTGACTTTACTCGAGGGCAAGACACCAGGACAGCAATATCAATCTGACTTATTTGTTTGGACTTATTAACAGTGGCTAAATGACTAATGGTGCTACTGGGGGAGAGGTTATGGTCATCTCCTCACCAGGAATTACGAGCATTGCTCATTATTTAGGTGTGTGTGTGTGTGTGGCAACATGTGTGTGTGCATGGATGTTTCAGAACCGATGGTCTGCATATCCTGAGCCACAGTTAAAGATGCAGTTCGATGCTGAAATGACTGCCATTTCCTCTCATTGCACCACCATGCAGTTCTTCAAGTACCTTTTGGCACGGAAGTCCAGCCTGTCTTGTATAGTCAGCATTTGCCCAGGATACTTACACCAGAACACCATACAGCTCCACTCCACACAGAGTTGGGCGTCCATAGACAGCATACAGTCAGTCTATTTACTGGGCTACAAGAGCTCGTGTCAGACTGGCAGGTGTGAATGGATAACTTTAATACATCTGGGCACTCTCTGCATTAAATCGTTTACTTGCCCATCGCTCCCAGAGTTTTAGTCTGGTGGTACAGATTCAGGTTGCAGCAGTGAGGTTCACAGCCTATTGGAGATTGTCCAACCAGTGGTGCAGGCGTAGGGCTGACGGCTGGTGGAATCAACAGTGATGTTCTTGCTCAGCGAGCGACAATGCTGTTCTGTAAGCGGCCTGCGCCAGAATGTGCAGTCGGTTGAATGTTTTGAAAGAGCAGGCAACAAAGGTATAAAGTGACACAAATTGCGATGATTTGGCGCGATTTTCTGGCAATACGCAGCACCGCGTTACCTGCAAAACTAAAAAGAAAATCTCTTGTTTTCTTTCTAGACTCATCTTATTTACACTTGATCATGCACTAGGATCAAGTAATCTTCTTCCTTTTGAAAAAATCGGTTGCTGCCTTTTCTTCATGACGACAGAGCGGTGAAAAGCACAGAAGTGGAGTTATTAGTGGTTCTGCAGCTGTAATTGAAATATAATGCACCAATGGGCTGTGTTCTTATCGCAGGACTAAGATCTCTACTCTGTGAGGTCTGGGCCGGACTTTAATTCAGTATTTCCCTGAGTCCCTTTGTCTGATCTCACAATGCCTTTAAAATATACTCTTTTATTAAATTCAATTACTGTAGCCCATGGCTGTATAGATCTGGGCTATTGGACAGCAGATTTAACGTTCAGGCTGGTATTGCAGTTTTATAAAGACATCCAGCCAGAACTCAGGAGACAGACAATCTTTTCATTTATTGAGAAAAAAAGGAAAAAGAAGGTTGAGTTTAGGCAAAGATAGAGAGAGAAAAATTTATTTCTTTCGTTTGATCAGAATAAAACCAAAGACTTAGTTAGTTGTCCTGGAATATCAGCATGGAGTACATCTAGGATGCAAGGTATCTACATATACTGGTTGGAAGAGATTCTGGTGAGGCGCACACAGCAGTTACTGGCTTGTAATGTGCAAAGCATCAAGTCGATGTTTTCAGCAGCTGGAAGGCTTGAAAGTCAGAAAGTCTGTTATGATAAAATAAAACTCAGCAATATAGATTTTTGAATTTTCTTTAGTTATATCTAAGTGCATACTAAAGAACAGTTCTTCAGCTAAGTTGAATGGTAGAACGTAGGGTTCAGATTACTCTGCTGTCTCAAAATTAGATTCCATTGTTTCATACACTGGGACTGGGAAATACAGATACAGGGCCTAGAAGATCATGTCAGAACATAAACAGCTTTAGGAGCTAAGGCCGACTATGCAGCGCAAATCAATTTAAGGCTGGAGTTTAGGCTGAAATGCTCAGAATACCTCTCTTCAAAATTCTTTTATACAGCAAAATGTTGATTATATCCTCTTCAATGTATAGCTACAACAAGAACCTGTAGACATGTCGTAGTAGTTTAATGTCTATTGTCATCTAAGCATTTGATATATACTTATGAGATAACATTCGATTATCAGTCTAGGAGAACTGCCCTGCTTACTTGAAACCCTTACAAACTGTTTTTAAAAACCCATGATCTCTCACTGGGCTGGAAATCTCTCCTTCAGCCACCATACTGGGCTTTTCCTCCAGGCAATGGGTACAACAGTCAAGCCACGCCTCTGGATTGCAGGGGTCCATAGATACTGCTGCTACCATACATCAGGATCTTAGAGAAAGGCCAGCTTCCATAAATCTTGTCTCCACCACACTCCTCCACCAAGTCTCCTACTTAGAGAGAAATACTGTTTTGTTGCAATGCACTCCTCTGGCGGTGTTGAAATACTGATGTACATATGCGCCCAAAGTTTAATATAGATTTGAGAGTTTGAGTCCGACCCAGCTCCTGCTTATGTATAGAGCAGAGTTTGCCTGGAGACCAGTGCAATGCTCACCTTGGCTCAGTAAGACCCTTGGAAATTTTGCCACAAAGTGTTTTAGTCTTCACAGTCTTAACATGATGCTCACTGGCGAGAGACATCCTGATTTCCCAGTTACCAGAAAAAATTTACATACTGCATCATGCTTCAAACCAAATTAATTTGTAATCCCAAACCAGTACAAAGACATTTCATTTCTCAAATCTCTAATATATTTAGTAGTTTTTAACCGAATGCCGGCGCTGCAAATTGCATCATACCTCAGTACGCTTAGCTAAAACTAGTTTCCTAACAAAGATTATCAAAGAGCCAGTCTCATGCTCTTCATTGTGGGCCTCCAGTTTAGCAACATACCTACCCACCTGGGCTCTAAATACTTAGCAGTAAGATCATGCAACCTCAAGCTACATCTTGAATCCATTTGCTAAGTATAAACAAAAGTGCCCTCATATCTCCATCATCAACATATATAGGAAGAGTAAAGTAGGGCCCTGGGCTTGTCTGAATAACTTAAAACTTCCACAGGAGTCTACAAGTTATACAAACGTAAGAACACAACACATAGTATTATCTACGTAGCTGATATCTGTCGACATTTTAGACATCTTTTCCTTGTTTCCTAAATTTTGAACTGAAAATCCCTGTCCATTTTAGAGATGATGTTTAGTCAGGAAGACCTATAAGTTTAATGTCAGTGGGCTAAGGCTGCAGTGGCTAAGTGTCATGGGACCTATTTATTTGTATTTGTGCTCTTTGTCCATATAGATCACAGCGCCTCTTCTTATGCTGGACTCCTGCACATGCAGAACTAAAGGTTGCAGACATAGTCTCACATTAGCCGGCTTGAGTTAAGGTCAACATGGAACAATGGAACATCAGTTTAATGCAGGTACAGTTCTTCTTCTAGTGCTGCAAATTCTATGACAAGTCTGCACTTTGGGTGTTTCTCCTCTTTACAAAGCTGGACGGTGGCTGATCAGAATCCACTGGTTGCAGTTCAGAGCCACAGGTTGGGAGATCCAGCAGCGGTTTCTCCCTCAATCGGCGCGGGTGCCCAGGCGCTCCACTGCTTGACCTCGGGCTCAGCCTGCCTGAAATGCGCCTCGCCTCATGCCTCATGCTTCTCAAACCTTCTTCCTTCCGCCGATAGAGGCAGTTTTCTGGTGAACTCATACAGACCGTGCACTGCTTGCAGAGCAGGGAGACGGAAGGCAGTAGCATATATGGATTCGACACAGACATAAGTTCATCATTTAAAATGGATTCATATATAAAATACAAATATAAACTGAAATCAGGATTACAATTATAAAATGACGGGTATAGATGGATGGCCTTTGGAGTCTCGCAGTTCTGAAATGTAAGTATCAGCGGGGAGTCATTCTGTCATTCTATAGTATAATGGCTTCCTTCATCCACATTTGACAGCTACCAATGGCTCCTTTGGTAAATATCAGTGGAGTCCTCTGGCTGCAGACTTCTGCATTATGCAAAAATTCCTGATGTAGCAATCCACGCCATCATCTGAGGCGCAGTGCCTTATCTGCCCTGTAGGCCTCCTGCTTAAGGTATGTTCTACACACCTCTTGGCCATCACATTTTTTCTTACATTAGTCTATCCAAAACGATCACGAGCTTTTATTTAGGAGAATATATGCTGATGTTTATAAAAATTCCAAAACAACAGGGATCACCCAATTACATTCAGCAGCATTTTGAGAACAGTGGGGAATGTATCCTCCCACGCCTGGCGATCTTAACTCGAAGTTTGTGTTTAAAACTGGGCGCTGTCCATTATTCTTCTAATAGCACAGATTTGGGATGATGAGAATGCTCCTTAACTGCTCCAACACAGGTAGTGATATGGTGTTGGCGTATAAATATGTGATTCTGGGATATGATGGTGCGAAATATTTAGTACACATATTTATCTGCATTACTGACTTCAAACACATCCTATTAAATAATAAATTTGGCTCATATTTAACAACGCCTAGGCTTATGAAAAGTCATGGCCTTTTTAGTATTGAAAAAGAGCCTACCATGGACTTTGTCATATTGCCAGTAATAACAGAGTAGAAATCACTAGATTTACATTTGGAAAATACAAATTTATTACAAACATTCTTTTGCGATTAATACAAACTGATATACGATGTATATGATCTGATGACATTTCTTTATTTCTGTGAGCACTTGTATTCATAGTTCTAGAGATATTAAGTAGCCAGATGTCCATTATTAATTAGAGATAGTACAGGTATTAAGTGTCACCAGTGACAATCTGCATTTTATTTCAGACACCTCCCACTGATCACCCCAATTTCCTCAAAGGTGGGTTTCATTCGCGATACTAGTTTTAAACAAATTCTAAAACTTATAACCCGTGAGTGAAAGATTTACGGTCAAACCCCGTCAAGCTCCGCGACGTATATCCACCCCACACGGCTTGGCCACAGGTGGTGGTTGTTTCCAAATTGAGAAAAGGATTTAACAAAGATTAAACCTGTACACACAGAAAATTTAATATGCTTAAATCTATTTGACTAGTACATACTCTACATGAAAAACATCCATAGATGTTGAGTTTGCAAACACTAGTTCTCGTATATTAGGCGGAAGTTTAAAAGGTCAACGCGACAGCCAGGCCACATGATTTTGAAGAATCTTATATTAGATTTTTCTATCTCTGCTTAATTAAAATTTATAAATCTTACGATGTAGTAGAAATTGGGGCTTTGAAGTTTAGCTGGCAGATTCTTTTTATATATTTATCTGTCAAATTATAATAGTAAAATGTTTAAAAGGTTAATATGATCTATTACCAAAATAAAAAGTACTAAAATAAAGGATGAATATTCCTGTCACCAAAGATTAACTAAACTGATCTACTTTGATTGATTTCTCATCAAGTGATAGTAGTTTTTGAGACAGACATTTAATAAAAAAGCTCTTCTGGAAGACACAGACTTGAATGGGAATGAGTGAATGGAATTCTGAAACCAACAGCAATACAATGTTAATACTACAACTAGAATCTTTTGCCTGCCTTGGAGTATTACGGTAAAGTCACTCCTATATAGACAGTCTCTCGATTGCTATATAGATAGTTCAGTCAGAAGTTTACTCAGTTATTTTAATATTTGTAATGAAATTGCTAGTAAATCCCATCATATATTGATGCAGAACATTTGCACTATAATGCTCTTATCAAAGGAATTTTTCCCACTATATGCTGCCACTTCAGATGTAATATTATGGATAGCAGTCGACATAGGGGCCATTGCTGGCTCTAAGATCAACCTAGATAAAATCATGACTCACATATAAGACGGATGACAAAGTGTGAAAAATTTGTTTGGAAATTTTGAGTTTGATACTTAGACAGCATATTCCTTCTATATTTCATCCAGCATGAGGTAAATATGAATACTCAGGGCTAATAATTGTGAGTGGATTTTGCTTTAGATTAGCCTTCATTTAAAAGTTAATGACCTTTGCATTTCCATAGATTATTATAACGGGCAAAATCTACTTTGAATTTACATTTAGGAAATGTAGATGATTGTGAACATTAATATAAACCAATAGAGTGGAAATTTTCAGCATAGAAATTTGAAACGCTCAACAGTTTTCTATTTCTTCTTTTATTAAACCACATCATAGACATTTTATTGTATTAGGTAGCATGAGTCAAGATCCTCAAAATATGCTTACTGTTGCTTCCATTCTATTAAATGCACTTTTGGCCAAGCTAGTGATTTGGTCAAACCCATCAACTCACTTCACCTTCTCCACTCCTCGACTTGGCCACAGAATACATGTGGCCGCCCATGCACAGACTATGTTAGGTTTGTTGCGAGCTGTCTCTAGATAGTTGACGATCAGCAACGTGCTTCTTTGCACACTGGAGCAGGAGTGTTTAGCGCTCCCGGTGGAAAGAGCTAAATGTAACCCCAAGGCTAAAGTATTACGCAACACATTTTACTCGATGTGCCGCTACACTCGATTGCTTATTTTATAGCCTTTAGAGCACTAAGATATCAGGATTTAGAAAGAGTTTCCTGCTGCTGTATCGAAAGTTTAGAAGGCAGGAGTATGTCAGTTGAGCTAGAAAAGATGGTGTGGCAGTTTAGCACATATCACTTTCTTTATATAAACACATCATTATGTCAGTATAATAAATAGTCTTGATTTTGGAAAATGTATATCTGTTGTCTGTGTAAATAGGCACTGGATAAAATAGATAACTTATGATCTGAATAAATTAACAAGGGTTCATCTACGTCCAGCCAGTTATTTGGGTACAGGTGCCAAGCCTGCAATCCTAGACTGTATCTTTCCTGTAAATATGTCTAGAACGATTAATTTCTTAATTTGGAAACTTCAATGAGCAGTTTTATTAGCTAATCATTTGTTTTTTTATTTTCCATATTCACTAGAGACCACAGCTCCACATTTTTGGGACGTGCTGAGCTCAGGAAGTGCATTCGATTTGGATCTAAGGTTAGTTTAGGTAACCAGTAGCAGGGTCATGTTGCCTGCCACTGGGCGTCAATAAAGATCACAGGCTGAATATGAACAAGCACTTTCAAATTCACCATTGAGTTAGGGTTTGGATAGCCACGAGGATGCACCTAAATCTGCATGCGATGGCCTACAAGAAGGGGTCAGAGGAATATCACAGATACATCACATTTAATACTGCTTAGTCAGTATTACAGGCTGAACACAACAATGTTCTTTCATTTTTGCGAATTTACTGTGGGGTTTACATCAGCCTTTAGCGGTCACTGCTTTAGGATGTGGTGAGAGAGATTGAATAGGTAGGAATATATATTGTTTTAATCAGTCAAATTTTATTTGCCATGCGCCCAATTCCTGTAGAAGTTGTCTGAGGCTGCTTGCCGATGAGTCAGGCCAGTACTCACTATCTCCAAAACATTTGCAGAAATTGCTGGAGTCCACCATTAGGCAAACACTGCAGTGTGGCAGGAAAACTTCCTTTTAAAAATGAAACCTCAGGCAGGACGGACTCAGGTGAATTTGGATTCAAATGGCAGACATTTCTCACCATCACATCCACTCCAGCAGTAGGCTGCAGTCAGAATCCTTGCTCACTGATCAGAGGCCACGAGTTGCCATGTGGGCATCACCACTAACAACATCTCACATGGTAATGGCGCTCCATTTGGACCCTCTGCCCTCCGATGACTCTCTTCTGCAGATCAAGCGCTGCCTCACTTTCATCAGCACCTAGAAAATTTTCTTCATTAGAAGTGGCACAGTTAGAGACTGTGAACATTGCTCTCAATGCTAGAACAACTTCCCTTTCCGCGATGAAAGACTTTTTATTTTTTGTTATCACCCAATAATTTAAAAGTCTCCTTCAAATGCATTAGTCAGTCAATTTGGTAAAAGAAAGGAAAAAAGGTTAATCAATTAATTCAATTGAAAATCCATTTAGAGTCTTTTCGAGCAGTAACTGATTTGCCTGGTGCAGGTTCTGTATGTGAGTTTGGCTCTCCTCTTGGGCCAGTGTTGTATTCAAAATTGTAACATATGAAGTGAGTATCAGAGCTCTTTCAGTCTTGGCAAGCTAGCCTTACTGTCCTCCTACACATATCCCATCACAATGTGAACCAGGCCAGTGACTTACCAGCTCATCCTGGTCCTGCTTTTGCCCCAAGGGCTTCCTCCTGAACATCCCATGGCTGCAGCTCCAGATCTCCTCTACAAGCGCCTCCTGCAGGCACTGTTGCACATCGGTGGTGCCGGCTGTACCCAGATTCTTTCAAACTCATCACAGACCCCACCTGCCTCAATACACCACCCTCCCTGCCCTTCACTGGCACTGTCCATTCACTTTGTGGTGGCACAGACTTATATATACAGGCCAGTGTCCCTAGTTTCTCCTTTTCCAAATGGGCATGATAAACAGCCCATAATTTAAATTTTAAACTGTTTCTCTCTCTGGCCATGCCTCCAT
>BRZM01002369.1:73754-103763 GCA_033238685.1 Lates japonicus | reverse complement strand
GGAAGCGTCTTCATTTCAGAGAGTGTCTGGTCCGATGTCTGTTCAGTCTGCTCAGCTGACTGTTTGAACTCCATCAAAGTTCTGGCGATGACGTTGTTGACCGATTTTTCCTCTGAAGAAAGCGCATTTTGAACAAGGAAGGTTATTCTTTAGTTCTCCCCGACGAACACAGTTGCCGATGTCATAACGATAAAATATCAGCAAACAGCAGCCGTTACACAACATCAGATACCTTACTGTTGCACAAAAATATTTCAGACAGCCAACACAGTTATTTAGCCTCCTCCGTCGACAACCACCCCTCAGTGTTTAACCGTGCCTGCCACCGCCGACATCACAACACCAACACAAACGACTACCTTGGCTCCACAGACAAAGCAGCACCATGGCAGATCAACCTCACATGATTCAAATGACCTGGGACCTGACCTCATTCAGCCTCACATGTTCAAAACACCACTGTTTCTCATCCCTTACCATGCTCAACAATCATTAAAGCCCGTCCAGTGCCACTGTCTTCAACAGCACCAGGCAGCGAACTTTCACGACTTAGCAGCAATATTCTGATAAAATGACTGTATCAAACACAGGTTGGGTTGTTGCAAAACAGTGTTCAGACACATCATAATACTGCGGGCGTTAAAGAACTGAGTCCATGGTCAGATCTGAACTCCTCCTCCTCTCAGAGGATTTGTTTGTACCCACGTGGGTTCAGTCTGTAGCTGACGTGTAGCCCATCAACATATTCACCTCCATTTTGCAAACAAATGAACATTCTGCTCCAAACACAGGACTGCAACTGTTTCTCGAAAGCCCCTCAGCACAGCCAGCCCACCCCCAGCCCGTGGCCGCTCAGCAAACGCCACCTTCATTGCCCATTGCCGGCATCTCACCGGGACGACCAGCGCATCAGGTCACCAGCAACAAAGACCTGATCTTTCAGCGACAGTCTTCTCCGTCACGTCGCCATAAACAACCATTCATGGTTCAGCGTAAATCACTGAAACCGCACTGCACAGGGTCACATCATCGCCCGATGGTATTTAGAGGAAAGCTGGGATTTTGTCATTAACATCAAAACAGGGGAAAACACCAAGAAAAAAAGTCAAAATCTCAGAAGTGAAGTCAGCCTGATCATACCAGTACTTACGTCTTACCGACTATTTGGCAACAATAACCACATACCCCACTCAATACTTTTTGTAGCTAACGTGGATACTGTTGTCATCGATACGCAAAATATTACCGTCGCCACCACATCATTAGTCATTCATGTGTGATATTCACATTCGATTAAATGCGTCTGAGTACTAGCCGATGTGCCGTAACCACGAAACAGGTTCATTCGCAGATAGCCGATTTTCAGCACAGTATTTTGTTCGGGTTCGTTGCATCTCGTTGCTCTACTTACCGGTTACGTGACGATCAGCACGATCGAAGTCTCGGAGCCTTTCTGCCCGTTCTCCAGAAAGTGCCCCCTGGCTCAGTTTCCACCTCCGTATGACCTGTGTCTCGAGCCCTCCATTCAATCGTGCCTCCACTTCATTTCCCGCAACATCCACTATTCGCACGGGTTCTTCAACTACTGATTTCTCCTCTTCATCATCACGTCTTTCCTGTGCACATTGCGTCAATATCTTTGAAAGAACAATGCCACCACGTGGTAGCGCGTCAGCCCGTCGTTACCGCGTGACGCACGGCGTCAGGCTCTCGCCTGGAGCCAACAGACAGAACTGCACAGTATGGGTTACACACGCCATCAAGAACAAAGAGCAGCTGGCAGGATCTCCGCCAGGCTTCACAACGTTATGAACGGCAGCCAGCGCACGTCATCAACAACCGGTCATCCTCGTGATTTACGCCCGGATAACGACGTAGCCCGCGCCCAACACCGCAGTTGCGTTCTTCACGTTACAACGGCATCTCTTCGCCGCGCGGTTAATTATCCCAAAACGTCAAAAATCAGTCCGGGTCATCGTCTTTTACGATATCCATCCGAGATTTTCGCCAACCCAATACAGTGGTGCAATCCGCTTTCAATCAAAATGGTCGCAATCCAACGTTCAGCGGTACCGAGACATACAGAGAAACGCACTTCTTAATTGACGTACACTGCCGCAATCATTTAACATTTAAAATATCGAAACAGTAATGGTTGTAAAGCATCATCAGAGTTGCAACGTTCTCCTCACTGGTGCCATCGTTTCCGGTGCGCCTTCAGTAATCAACAGGATAGGCCCGTTCATAGGAGCCTGGCGACGAACGTGTTCGAGACGACGACGAAGAAGAATCAGCACCGCTAGCTTATTTCCGGAGTGATCTTCGTAAACAACAAACCTTGTCTGTCACTGCAAAACACGATAACGGAGCAGAATGGAGGAAATGTTATAACCTGTTTCGGGAGTAAACGATTTTACTCCAGCTACACAAATCCCACCCAACAAAAACAGTGGCCAGTCCGGGTCTCACTGCGGGAAAACCATTTCGTCCGTGCCTT
Organism: Lates japonicus; assembly: GCA_033238685.1. NCBI lineage: Eukaryota > Metazoa > Chordata > Actinopteri > Centropomidae > Lates > Lates japonicus. The sequence goes on along the minus strand of BRZM01002369.1, from coordinate 101,266 downwards.
CTCCCGACTGGTCATCTCCATGAAAAATCACTGCAACCGCAGCCACGAACGCCACTCCACGACGATCAGCAGCATCAGCAGACGATCAGCATCAACAGCGCTCGTACCGTCACGAAAGACACCACACTTCGCTGGACAACACGACGACGGCTGCAGTTCCATCGTCCTTCTCAGCTGTCTCACAGGCACCATCATAAAAGTGACCACCAACCGGGGAAGACCGATGGCCTGGTCAGACGCCGTCATCAGGAGTGAAAGGACAGGGCGCATTCGACAGCCAGGCAGCGGTCCACGATTATTCACAGCCGCTAGGCATGAATGGTGTCCGCTGACGGCGTCCACATTACCCGCTGGTCAAAGAGTTGCGCGGGCCGCAGTTGCAGCTGCACCTGCACCGTCAGCGCAGCAGGCCCAGCCAGCAATGGCTGGGTTGGCGATAGACGCTGCGACCGCCCGCCCGGTGTGCTGCCGATCACAACATGAATGACCATATTCCTCACCGTCACCAACGACATCATCCTCGCAGAGAACGATCCGTTAAACCAGGAGCGATCCAGGTTCACCGATGCCAGCCCGGCAGGCGTTGAAGACAAAGAGCCGAGTGAAGCTGAGCATAGCTCAGAGGCAGTGAGGAGCAGAACGGAGGGGATGAATCTGCCGCAGGTTCTCGAGTATGTGCCAGCGAACCCGCGGCCTGGACGAGTCCACGGATGTTACTGGCAATAGCGTCAGGAGTTGTACGATCCAGTGACAGAAGTCAAAGAGTCCCTGAAAAAGACAAAGTTATTATTTATTGCAGCAGGTCAACATGTTACGTCATTATTAAAGGTAGTTTGTAGTCATTTCGCCGTTAAATTGAGGCAAGAGGGCATTTCGCTTAGCTACAAAGATCAGCAATGAGCTGTTTGTCCAAGTCCACTTCCGTCATCTCTGAGGCTGGTCAACTTCAGAGATATAAAATAAACAAAGAAAATCGCTGAATACCGTCATCACGAAATAATACCACATTTCATTTTGGTGAACAAACAACTAAGACAGGTCTCTGTCACCGCGAACACAGCAGTTGGTCTTTTGAGACAAGAAACCGCATATTTCAATGTTAACGGCGCACTAAACAGCATGAAAATGAGAAATACAAAATAAAGAGATACATCATTTTTAACGTAGCGAGTGAACAATGCAACATTGCGGAGACATATTAATGATGATGAAAGTTTGTGTGCTTGGTTCAGTTTTGCTCAGGGGTTGAACATCAACTGTCAATCAATCTTCCGTCACAATGAACAGTTTAACAGAATAAAAACATAATATTACCGTTTCATTAAGCATAAGATTTGTTTGATGAATGCAGCCCCTTGACGATCAGAAACGCACTAGCAGCAATACCGTTCTTTACCGGCGATGGCTGGTCACCGGCGCCCGCCAGAATGTGTGAAGAAAAAATACCAGAGTGTCCACAACCCGTTGGCCAGCACACCGATGTGCACGCGGGAGAGAAAGGAAAATATTCACTTGCCAGCGCCGCAGATGCCAGTGGAGGACAACAACAGCAGTGACAGCAACGAAATCAAAAGGAACATTGCAATCTGTTCATTAAACAGCTTGAGTACATACCATGCCTCCCTTTGAGGTTTGTGGTGTTCAACAACAAATACATTTCTGATTATGCTGGCTTACCAGGCAGGTAAAGAACGCCACCTCCGCTCAGCATTTCAAACACAAACACAGATGAGTCTGTTTTCAGTCATTAGGTGTCAGTTCATCACAAACGGAATATAAGACATTGCAGTTGTGATGACCCGGCTCACCACCAAAACAAATAATTTACCATGTTACAAAACACCTTACCTGATTGATGAATTATATTTGTATTGTTTGCTGGATTATGAGGTATCAGATATTTTAAGGAAGTGGTCTGTATTTATCCAATAAAATCTAATGTCTTATATTTACATTTTGTAATTGGAGGCCCTGACCTGTATTATGGACTTCATCTATTCGGAGAAAAACAGACTCATGTATACCAATATTTTAACATATGTTTGAGCAGAGAAGAGTAATTTAGTGAGGTATGCTTTTAATTATTCCATAGTTTAAATGAAGCCAATATAATCAAATACAACTTTTTTTCCCTTATATTTATATTATTGAACCTACAAAATATAAAGGGAAAACATGAAATATAGCCTAAACACACTGGATTGTTTAATGGAACAGATTAAAGTAATATTTCTTTATTTGTTACTGTCACTACTTAATTTATTTTATCCTCATGATTTCTTCCTGCATCCTGCAGCAATTGCAAATCATTCTCCTTTTCTCCTTCTCTCCTCCCAACATCCTTACATCCTAATTAATGCTGTTAACTTGTCAGGAGGATATGCCTCTGTTATTTTTCTCCATAGGTCAGTGCATTTTGTTCCAATAGAGCACCAATTATTAAATATCAGAACGAAGGTGTGCTCAAAAGACCTGATGGTCATTACAGTTACTACAGTTTACAACAAGTCTTATGCTAATAGAACTGAATGTTATGTTTTTGTTCTAAGATATTTTTACAGACGAAAGAGGTTGTTGTTGATTAGTAGTTTAAAGATCTTATAAGCCCTGAGCTGAAATCGAATCAAACTTTTAAAACTTTCACATCAATACAAGCATTAATAATATATGTCTCTGTGTTCTTGTATTTAATTTCTCCTTTTCTGTTCAAAATGGTCTCCATCCTTTTTTATTTTTTTTTGTATTTCTATTTCATGGTTTTAAGTGCATAATTTAACATTGAAAAGTGCAGTTTCTGGCTCTCTCAAAGTTCAAAAATATGCCTACCAATGTTCATCATCGACAAGTTATATCTTAGTTGTTTAATTGTTCACAAAATGAAATGTAAAATTATTATTTTCTATGTGTGATGCTGGAGTGATTTTCTTTTGTTTTGGTACTATATGCATGAATCTAAGAGTTGACAATAGAGATGACAGGAAATGTGAGGAGACCTTTGACAAAACCTGTCTCCCATTTCTTTCAGTCTTTGTGCTAATAGCTAATTGCCTCTGCCTCAATTTGGCAATAGGGTAAACTACAAACCACACCTTTAATGTGATATGTAAAGCATGTTGATTGCTCCTTATATTAAATATGCTTTGTCTTTCAGGGATACTGACCTGTCACTGATGTGGACTGCATAAACTCCTGTTGCCTATCATTACTAATGCCCAAGGAGATCATCCAGGCCACCCAGGTTTCCTTGTGGTTGCCCCAGGAAACCCCTGCAGCTACCTGGAGCAACAATTTGTCCCTCTACTCCTACTTTCCTGCTCCTCTCCACTGCCTCTGAGCCGCTCAGCTTCACTCCAACCAATGGCTCTTTATCTTTAACACCTGCCAGAACTACCGAACTCCAACCTGGATCGCCTCCCTGCCTAAGCAGGAATCTTCATTCTCTATCTACGGGATAGTATGCATTGTTGGCTTGGTGGGGAATACACTGTCATTCATGTTGTAGTCAACTACACCAAGAATGAATCAGTCAACAACATCTATATCCTCAACTTAGCCATTGCAGATGAGTTTTTATGTTGGGCTCGTTCTTCTTGGCGGTAATAGAACGCCTGCTTTTCTGGGCTTTGGCTCTTTAATGTGCCGGTGGTCATGACAGTGATCGCCATCAACCAGTTTACCAGTATCTTCTGCTTAATCAGACAAGTCAGTGGACTGCTACCTGGCTGTGGTAGCACCCTCATCCTCCTGGTATAAGGCCTCATGTACAAGGCCATCAGTGCTACAGTTTGTAAATCCTGTGGTGGTGCTGCCAGTGGTGGTATTTGCTGATGTGCTGAAGGATGATGGGAACTGCAGCATCGTGTGGCCTGATCCAGCAGAAGTGTGGAAGACATCTTTCATTGTGTGCACGAGCACTGTTGGTTTCTTCTGCCCCCTGCTGGTCATCTGCTTGTGCTACCTGCTGATCGTCATTAAGGTAAAGCATTTCTACTTAACACGTTTACATTGGTTACCATAGAGTTGTGGGAAGTGGGAGGAAATTTTAGTTTTGGAAATGGTTTTCCCCTTGTGGAACCCAGTTTAATTTTCTTTTATTTAGGTGAGATTTGTGTATAAAAACAACTAAATGGAACTTTTACTCCCAAAACTAGGGGTGCCTGAAACAGCTCCTCCCATTTCTCAACTCCATTATATGTAGCTATTTTTGCAAGTAATGAACAAGAGTTTTTGTTATTTACAAAGAAATCCCTCCAAATAAAGCTATAGTGCCGAGAGACCTCTTAATACATCAGCCTTCATCTCAAACACATTCCCATTCACCAAATATCCTATAAACTTAGGCCACTATCTGTTGATATTACTAATGATGTTGGAGAGCACTTTTACAGAAGCAATGCGCAGAAACAAGGGAGAGGCACACTATTACACAGTCAATACGTTACAACTCTGTGGTAAAACACAACTGTTACTGTTTCAGTGAAAATGTCTCTGTACTTTCATCTTAAATGGTTACAGCGAAGTGTACGTCAATTAAGAATGTTGCATTTCTCCTGTATAGTCCTCAATTATTACTTTAAACATTTGATTACACATTATTTTGTTGGTGAAAAGCATTGTAAAGTTGCACTCACCTTCTTATTGGGTTGGCAGAAGAAATCTCAGATGGGGATGTGTCAGCAGGTCGTCAGCAGATATAACCGCAAGATACCAACTGAGAAAATTATTTTGGATTTATGTTTGTTTTTTATTTGTTTAGGATGAAATGCCCTTTTACTAGTAAAAGTGTACATTTGCATGGCACAGCTAAGAGAACCTGCTTTTCTTTTAAAGGTACGAAGTGTTGGAAAACGGGCGCAGGCCACATCCTCTCGACGCAGGAAGTCAGAGCGTAAAATCACAAGGATGGTAGTTGTCGTGGTGGCAGTGTTTGTCCTCTGCTGGCTACCGTTCTATGCTCTGAACATTGTAAACCTCTTGGAGGTCCTGCCAGGGGACTTCAGGGGGCTCTACTTCTTTGTTCTTGTGCTCTCATATGCGAACAGCTGTGCCAACCCCATACTGTACGGATTTCTGTCTGACAACTTCAAGAGAGGCTTCAGGAAGGCCCTGTGCCGTACGTCACGCAGGGTGAAGAACAACGACAGGGCTGGCACTGAGGTACCACGGCCCACAGAGGAGTGGGGTGGCATTGTGCTTCAAAAGTGTGAAGGAGCCACCAATGTGCACAGGAAAGACTGTGGTGAAAATGAAGAAGAGGAGGAAATCAATGGAACAGAAGGGGCCATGCAGATGAGTGAGATGTGCAAAATAGAAAATGGAAACCACAGTGGAGTAATAGAGGGCTCAAGGACACAGGTCATACAGAGGGGTAAACCTGAGCCAGGGCACTCTGGAGAACTGACTAGAAAAGGCTCAGACTTTGATCGTGCTGATGTCATGTCCACTATGGCCAGTAAAAGTAGAAACAACAGGTCACAACCTGAAGAATTCCCAGACAAAAACTCTGTGCTTGAAATCAGCTATCTGTAACAGATGTGAACATGTTTCTGTGGATTTTGGCACATGCAATTTAAACTATTACTCAGACACATTTGAATCAGATGTGAATATCACACATGAATGATAATGATGTAGATTGTGACAATGAAAGTATTTTTGCCATGTTATCAGAATGTAACAATAATTATCTGAAACTTTACGTTGAAAACTGCAAAAAGTATTATGAAGTACAGTATGTGGTTATTGTTGCAAATAGTCAGTAAGACATGCAGAAACACTGGTATGATCAAGGCTGACTTCACTTCTGAGATTTTGACTTTTTTTTCTTGATGTTTTCCTGATTTTGATGTTGGTAACTTAAAATCCCAGCTTTTATACCTAAATACCCATCAAACATTGATGTAACCCTGTACATGTTGTTCTGGTTTCAGTGACATTTTACACTGAAAGACCATAATTAATTTATTTATAGCTGACATGTTGAAGAAGACTGTCACTTTTGAAAAAAAAAAAAATCAGGAACATCTTGTACTGAAATGGCTAATGCACTGTATGAATCATGTCCCAGTGGGAGATACCACAACTAATGACCCATTATGAAATGAAAAATGTCAGCTGTTTTTACCTCTTACTTTTCTGCTTTGGCTTTTACAACAGCCCACAGAGGTAAATTAGACTGTATGTACTGAGGAGCTTTCAAGAAGAAGCAGATTTATAGTCTCTATGTCCTGTGACTGTTTGACTTAGAATGTTTGTTCATTTTATTTTACAAATAAAATTTAAAATATGGTAGTGTGAACTGCACGTCAAACACAGATTTAATTACATGCATTTTAAACTTAAATCCTCTGAAGAGGAGGAGACAGATCTATTACATGGACTCAATTCTTTTTAACACCCACAATGGTATAAATAATATATCTCTGGAGCATAACACTAACAACTTTTAACTTTTGTGACATTATTCTACAGTGTCATTTTTATCAAGAATATTTGCTGCTTTGTGCTCGTGGTTAAAACACTGTGCTGGTAGAGGCAATGTAAAGACACTGGACTGACTGTAATGGTTGACATAGTAGGGATGAGTATTGTAGTGTATTTTGAACCTATGTAAGGCTAATAGATGAGTCAAATCCCAGATCGACAGATCATATGAGGTTAATCTACCACATAGTTGCTTGCTTTGTTGTCTATGATTGCAAAAGGTATAGTGTTTGTATTAAGGTGTTGTATTATCAACAGTGTTGTAAGAGCTTTGGTTAAACACTAAAGTGAGTTGTGTGATGAGAGTGGGCTAAATAACATATTGTATCTAAATATTTTTGTACAACAGTAAAATCTGATGTTGTATGTGTAACTGTAACACTGTGTAACATCATTATGACTTATCAACTGTATATTGTTCATCAGGAAAGACTAAAAAGAATAAAAATTCACCTTCGCTTTATTTCAAAATGCAACTTTTGCTAGAGAAAATCAGAGCTCTAACCAATGTCTGTCCACTATTAAGACTGATGTGGAGTTTTCAAACAAGTCAGAGCTGAGGCAGTTTGTTTAACTTGAACATGAGACCAAGACTGCCCTCTAGAGGTAAAGAGACTTAAGGGAAAAAAAAAATCAAGCCTCAAATCATTGTTTCACAAAATTGATGAACAAAGCAAAACAAAAAAACTGAAATATTCTAGAAAATATGTTTTATTAATTTCAAAACACCCAATGTGTGAAATTATTTCACTTTGTACTGCCTTGGCCTTGTAAAGTGACATTACAGATTTGTATGCTCATGCTCTGAGTGTGTCTGACCTGTTGAAGCACTAGTTGTATGTTTGAAAAGAGGCAAATCCGTTTTACATCCATCCATCCATCCATCCATTTATTCTTCTCTTCATGCATCAGCCCGCGCTCATTCAGGTACAACTTCTCCTATCCACTTGAGGTAGGGCGGGTTGCCCTGGTCAATAGGCAGGCTGATGACCTCGGCCACCTCGTAAGGATGGTTAGAGCTGAGGACGACAATGAGCAGTTATGAATCAACTGAGTGTACAGACAGGCACACAGTCCATATAAACAGCAGTAATTAAAGCCGTACTCCTGGACCATGTGACTCACAGCAGGTAATGGAACAAATGATCAACATAGTGTTCCTGTGAGAGTTAGGATGAAGCCAGGTGTTTTCTGTACTGGGTCTAAAAATAGACTTACCGGACATATTCAGCAAGAGCAGGCACTTTTGAACTTCTTGTTTTAATCATCTAAATGAGGAGAGAGATACTAGGTCAGCTTGACTGGCTTCAGACATCAAGACATAACAAATTAGTGTTCTATTACGTGCAGTGGTTAACTTTGAGAAACAACCCATTCTGAGTCTAGGACATCCTGACCTTTGTACCTTCTCTCGCTCAGTTTGACGAAGTGAAAGAGCACATTTGCAGTCAAAAGGTAAAATTAATCAAGTTTTTCAACTTCAAACTTTCAACTTGTCAACATTTTCACAAATACTCTGGAGAGTGTTAATAAGCAGTATTATGGCAGTAAAACTGTGACTAGTATATTTAATAGTATTAAAAATAATAGCAGCAGTGATAGGAATTTATCTTTAGCTGTAGAAATAGGATTTAGCAACATTTAAAGTAACATTTTACACAGCTTAACATATTGCAAGACTTAATTAGCACTCACCAGCAGCACCTCACTGTCCTCCTCAATCTTCCCCTGCCATTCATAGCTGAAGGAATGAGACAAAATTATTTTAAATATACAATTGTGTAATTCAGTACCAACATTACAGGACAAAATGGTTATTTATGTCAAATGCTGCCTGCCCAAACCCTATATTTATGACCTGCCACTCATCATTCCCTGTGCATGTTGAAAACGCAGACACAGACATCTGAGTCCAACATGACACTGAAAAGCAGCCGTCTCAATACTTACACAGATGTGATTGCTGGGACAATGTTGACGCAAGCAGCTAGCTTCCTTTCCACAATACCCCTGTGAAAGAAGAAAGTAATGAATCAGCCACAGCTAAAAATGTATTAAAGAACTGGCAAGAATTCTGAATCCTGCAGACTGAATGGTAGAAATGAAAATCTACAGCTGTCCTGCAGGATGATGCAGCATATGAGCTAAAATTACCTCCAATCAAATGTCACAGGCCATTTTCATTACGTCCAGTCAGTAATGAAAGGCAAGAATAGATTTAGAAAACTTTTACTTTATCCTTTTATTCTACAAGATGAAACATCTAAAACACAATTACTGTATCACCTGGCCAAGTCTTTAGCTACTGTGTCATTAGGACAGGTGACGAAAGCGGCAGAGTGCGTGCCCGATGTGTACGTCTCAGATGCCATGGAGAAGGCCCTCAGTCCAACAGTCCTCAGCAGCTGGAACATAAACAGACTCAAGAGGACTGTCTGTGAGAAGAAAACACACAGAAGTGTGAGGATAAAATCCAACAATGTGGTGACAATGTATCCAAAATACTTTGGCATTCAACAAACACAACGAAACCATCCCAAGTTAAATGTATGCTGTGTCTTAAAGGCATCTTCATGCTCTGCAAACTCACCAAAATTAAAGCTTTTAAGGATCCACCTCGCAACGTCTCTGCACTGGGCAGTCCAACGCGCATGTCCTAAGCAGGTCACACACATAATGGTTAGTCTGCAAACACACACTGACTGCTTCAAAGTTTTATGTGTCAAAAAAGTTTTTTGTAATCAAAGCTGGAGTATTTTTTATTTGCACTGGAGTAAAGAAGTAGTTACAGGTTTTAAAAAATTTCATTTAATTGAATGGAAGGAGGAGTGAGGGATGAATGTGCAGTACTCTTTCACAGCACTGTACATGATTCATATGGTAACAGCTTTATGTATCTCTGTTTAAAACATTATACTGTATGCAACAGTATGATGTGTATGCAACGCGTCAGTCTTCTCTCATTTATATCACAGCTCTTCAGCAGATAAACAAGCTGTAGGAATCGCGCAGTTGTGCAAACGAACGACTAAATAATCAGAGTCAGTTTCAGCTCTGGTGAGCTGCAGACGGGGCGTGTTAAGCTAGCAGCAACGTTAGCTGTTAATGAGGAACGAGAGCATTGGCGACTTTATGACAGAGCAACATTACAGGACGAATTCACTTAAAATGTCTGATCATTTTGTTTTTATACGAGCGGTTACAAGCAGCAGAAAAGGGCAACAGCTCTTAGAAAGAGTTATTTCTGTCGTGGGACTTACCTTTACACAGTTGTCTGGCGGGTGGCACGCTCTACCGTAAAGTGTGACGGCTGTGTGTTTGTGAAACTGTCGCAAAGCAGCATTGGGTTTATAATCTTGTCGTTATCCCAAGGAACACTCAATGAGTATTTGTCAAGAGTGCACGGACTTTTATAAAACCATATCATCCTGAACTGTTCAAAATACAAAGAGCAAGGGAATTTTACACTTACTGAGCTGCTGTCAAGCGCACTGTAATTTAATAGCACGAAGAAAATAAGGATAAACAATCGTATTGATGTTGTTTTCTCTTGCAAGATATAAACGTTTGGACGCTTTATTTGACGTTTAACTGAGATGACTGTAGGGAGAAACATCAACTACAGAGGGCAGCAATGTGGAGGGCAGTTTTTTCAAAAAAGCAAATGTTGAATGCCACACAGTACTAGACCAGTAGAGGGACCTCCAGACCACACACATGCATGCTGGACAAGCCTAAGGTGTTTTCCACCTCCAAGCACTAGATGTGACTTTCACTAAATATATGACTCACTTTAACTGTTTTATTTGAAAATGGTTGAAAGTCCATCCAAACAACTACCATCATTTTGTGCACATGCTGTTTGATGCAGGTCAAGTGCAGGCATAGGCCTACTGATGTTCCACTATGATCTGCCACCAACACTTTATAATTATAAAACATGCAGTGGCAGTACACTACCATATGATGGCAGCTTTTGTACAGCAGACAACATGAGAATAGGTTTTATGATAAGCTCTGGTAGTTAGAGCACAGACATACACACACATATGCAATAAATCAGTTCCTGTCACAAATGATGCCTACCCTGTGTGTGTGTGTGTGTGTGTGTGTGTGTGTGTGTGTGTGTGTGTGTGTGTGTGTGTGTGTGTGTTATTTCTGTGCACATGACAGAAAGCCACTCTGTTTGATAACATCCACCAGCACCACCTCCCTCATACTCTCCTCTCTTCGCCCTCACCCTTGATTAAAGAGTGAGACAAGCATGTCACACATACTAATATGCATAACACACATAAACACACACAGTTACACATACTTGACACGTGCACTCAGAGCAAGATAGATTGAGCTGTGTCTGATGTGATAGCTCTACCAGGAACACACGAGCGACACATGAAGACGCAGCAAGATCGTATTAGTGGAGCTTGTCAAGCTTTTGCAAAAGCAATGAGGAGCGATGGAAGGAGGAGGGATATGTTGGTGGTGATGGTGGTGGAGGGGGCGGGTGGAGGCTTGTTCCCATGGAAACTGTGCAGTCAGCACATCTGTACGTGTTATGCGCTGTCCTCTCTCATCGGCATCCCGCGGCCTCTCCCCACCACGGCTGGACATGACAGCATGTGCTCACTATGTAGAAGATGCACTCACACGCAAATATGCTCAACCACTTGTCCTGACCCCGTTGCCATGGTGACCATAACCCTCAACCCATGGGATGCTATCTTAGTATATGAAACAATGCATATCTGTTTGTGTGTGTGTGTGTATGACATAGACCAGACATACAAACAAGTTGCTACTGGCACTGGGCAACTGTCTTGCCCTCTCTGTTTCATCACCAGATTTTATCCTCCCCTCTTTTCTCTCCCTCTCCCATCCTCTCCTCCTCGCTCTCTCTCTCTCTTTCCCCATGTCTTTCTCCTTCTTTTCCTCTGTCTCTCGCCCCCTCTCCCTCTGAGCATGAGGAGAATCAATATGTTTTCAATTTGCAGCAGAGCCTTCCTCCTCTGCATTCTAATCAGGCTGCACTGGCCCTTTAACTTCCAGAAAGAGAGAGAGAGGGAGGAAGAAACAGAAGGAGAGAGAGAGAAGAGGTGGGTAAAGATGGACTTCAACCAAAGGACATTTCAATATGCAGCAAAAATGTCAACTTCAGGGTCAGTGGAGCATGCCCTTAAGTACATTTTTTTGCAGTTTCACTCCAGGCTGTATGATGAGGAGTATAGAGAGCAGAAGTCATGATGTCACATCTGGACCAGCAGTGATTGCATTAACTTCACTAACTCAGTGCAGTCTCTCATCGGATATTCTTTTCATCAGGCTTTATGAAGAAGTGAAATGTGTTCCTCAGGTTAAATGTATCTACGACAGCACTTGGTATTAGAATTGTACCCTGAGTGATTTTAAGTTAAATAATTATGTTAGTATCCAAAAAGCAACAACCCTCTTGAAGTCGCTGAATCGGTTTCTCCCTTATCCACAGTATCCACCCACTGTGTTGTGTGAGGAATCAAAATGGTGTGTTGACAATATATCATTATATCCATAAATTTGGTTTTAATTATCTTCAGTGACAGAATCCGGCTGACATGAGGCATCAGTGTTTGCTTACTTTTTAGACATCACCATATTATTAAGGCCTAAGTCAGACAAATTATAGCTGTTGAACAAATTTGAATTTCTCAGTTGCAGTTACAACTCAGTAACTACAGTAACTTCCATATGTATTTTACATTTTTGTGTACAAGAAATAAGTGAAATTTTGAGTGGAATAGAGGGAAGGTCATTGGGTCATTACAGTATTATGATTTTTCCTCTAAGGACTACAAATATGGTTTTAAAAACGTAAGTAAGCTCAGGCCATCAGTTTTCAAGACGTGACCTCATGGACCAAAATATTAATGAAGTGGATATTATCATTGATATTGATATTCAGCTGAACAGAGTTTTGGAGTGGGAGGAGCAGAGATTTTTCTCAATACTTTCTCTACTTGCTGTACACATTTATGTACAAAGGCTTGTACCTTCAACCAGATATTTTCTCTCTCAGCTGCTGATCATTTGTATCCGTGACCAGGATAGTCTTGTGCATGACCAAGGCTGTCTATGCAGATAATGAATTAAAGAATCAGAACCAGAGGACCCCAAAATAACCCACTTTGCAACTCTACATGAACAGACTTCCTCGGACTAACTTTGCTATACAAATGCGTCTGTCCAGTATTGTCCACACTGTCTTCATATACAGTCTACAGTATCAGCCAACACAATACAATAAAAAAACATGGAGAGAGGGTCAGAAACACACTGACAGAAAAAATCTCCACTGGTATTACAGAATATAAAGTGAAAAACAAGGAAAGAAAAAGAGAAAATTGAAAAACCAAGGGTGAAAAAAAGAGGAAGTGAAGTCTTGATTGAGTTCCTGTCTTTCTCTGCCTCTGTTCTCCTCTGCCCCCATTAACACTGACTTCTGAGGAGGGAGGACCACCATGGGACCTCCCTCATTCACCCAGGAGGCAAGAGGAGAGAGAAGTTCACAGCAGGGTATGGGAGACAATACCTTGGAGGACTGAAAATCCACAGCAATTAGCCCGTCTGTCCCTCTTTCCCTCCATTGCACTCATTCCTGCACTTATCTGCTTAATTAAATTGTACCCATGGCTTAAGGATCAAGGCATATGTATTGTCTGGTGATTAGCTCTTTGACCTATAGCCTTGACCTTGAATATGAGGCTTTATATAGGTGACTAGTCAGTCATCATCTATAAAAATGCTGATCACACAGTTACATTATTTTAAGAATATCTGTGGTTTTCAGCTTTGGAGTCAAGAGAGTTAGCAAGAGTTTATAAAACCTTGGAAAAATGACTAAATATGCATTTTTCAAATTTATGAGTTGTGAAAATTGTCCTACTTCTTAAGCTAAATAAACCATCTTAAAACCTCTTGGATTAGCTGAAAGATGCACTGCCACAAACTGAAAACAGGGTGTTTTTTATTTAATCTCATGACAGGACAATGACAATACATATACTGTACATACTGACCTTTCAAAGCATAATTGTTTCATATAGATGGTGTTCAAATATTAAATATGAATTAAAATAAATGTATTTATTGCTTTATTGCTTTAATAGACATTACCATACAGGTTTCTGTTTCCTCGTTCTGAGCTACATTAGCTCTCACACAGAGATCAATAAGAGAAAAGCTTTACTTTATACACTTTATTATCGGCATTATTGTTGCCTCTTTATGTTTTGTCAGAATTGATTAAGGGGAATTCCCTCACCAATTCCTTTTCAGTCTGGTCATCTTTTTTGATTGTGTCCATCAGTGTTGAAGAGTTTAAGTATTGAGAGTGAAGTCCACTGCAGAAGATCACTGAACAAGATTGTATTACAGGAGGGGCAGAGGATTCAAAGTACAAGCACATGCTAGGTGAATGCATTCACAATGAGCAGGAAAATATAGACCAGTTAGATGACAAAAAAGTGGAAAATCAGGACAGCATTCCAATTAAACTGTTTATTCATGCATAAATGTTTCAGGAATGAGTAAATGAGTGTAAATTTTCTACACTGAGAAAGGCTGGTTGCTCCATTTCTTTTTCTTTTCTTTTTCTTTTTTCTTTTTTTTTGGCATTCAGTTGTGATGGTTAATGTTGGAGTAAGGGGCTAGGGAATGCATTATGGCAATAATGGATTCCCAAAAAGATTGGTGTACAAGTGTGTCTGTGCGTGTGTGTGTGTTTGAGAGAGAGAGAGAGAGAGAGAGAGAGTGATTTGGGGGGAATAACCCTTTAAAGAGCTTTGTGTATTGTCTGATAAACTGATACATATTTAATAAAAGATCAGAGCTGTAGTGCAGCATTTTGTGCTCTCATTGTTATGAGTACAGTGAGCATGTTGTTGTTTACTCCTCTGTGAAACAGTAAAAATGTATTCTGACCGGGTCAGCTAATGTGAAGACCGAATAAACTAGTTTTAGAATAAAGCTGCAGCATGTAAAGTTGAAGACTGCAAAATAATAACAGATCCAGTTTTGTACAACACAGAAATGTAGCAGATTCAACATAAACTCTGACCCATTTTAATTTAGTGTACAAGCTGCCTGTCGTCTCAGTGATGGTCTAATTTGTTGAGGTTAATTATAGTAATGTCTGAAAATGAATGTGGACATGATTTATTTAAATGATTCCACTTTAAATGTTTTCACTGTAAATGAGAAGAAAGCAAAACAGGGAAGTGGAAGTGTAACACTGAGCCAAAATTTCACTTTATGTTTTTTTCTTCTGAAACTCCAGTTTGAAGAGAAAAACGATGAAAAGAACAGCTGGACAAACAGATGTGGCTGCATTCTGAAGGGCTTTTCAGTGTCTGGTTTGTCTTCACCGCTGCAGCAGCAGATCAAATCTGGGAGAATCTAGAGCAAAACGCATGAAGCTCCCAACATCAACGCTGGCATTGTTCTGCCACTGAAAACAATGAATAGCTTGTCCTCAATGAAGCACTGCCACAATGTGAATGCAGAATTGAAGAGCTTTCAAAAATATATTCAAAGCTCTACACTTTTCTTTTCGTTGCCCCACTCTTATCTCCTCTCTTCCTCCCTCCACATTGCTAAGTCACCAACCCACCACCTCTTTCTGCCTGGCTGTGACTTTGCTGGTGGCGCTGGAGCAGAGCAAGGGTGGAACTTTCGAAGTAGGCCAGGTTGTAGCAGGTAACGCAGAGTCATTCATGCAGACTGGAAGCTCGCAATGAGAGCAAGAGGAACAGGACACTCTGGATCACCCTCAGGCAACAAGGCGGAGAGTGAGAGGAGAGAGGAAGAAAGAGGAAAGATAGAGGGAGGATAGAAAAGGACTTGGGATTGTGACAGAGAAGGAAAGACAGGAACTGTGAAGTAGAGAAGGATAAAGACAACAAACAGACAGAGCAAAGACAATAAAAAAGACGGAGAGGGAAGAAGAGAAAGCTGCCACATTAGCCTAAATTAGACATGTACCAATAGGACTTTTGTGTATTTGATGTTCCTTTACAATCTGTTTGTGTCAATTTCATTACGCAGAAATAAATCATAGAGCCACATAAATTATAACAGTACTTTCAAATTAAAATGCAGTGTGTGATGCTGACAGTGCACCACTCTGTTCACCCATTCTACGCAAATCAGCATGCGCGCACACCACATGGCCAAAACCATTTAGCTAGCATTATTCAGTTCTATTTGAATGAAACGGTTAAAATAGTTTAGTACTACCACTGCAGCAAAGCAGTTAAACCTTAAAACTCTGACATGTTAATTTGGTATCTCAACAATATCGATTTCTTTGAAGGTGTGGTTTCGCACAGACCCTAAAAAGATGTGACTAAATATTTAAAGCAGTAATAATTCATTAACTGAATGAAACACAATGAAGAAATCTTAGTAGAGTAGTATAAAGTGATATAATTATAAAGTAGCATAAAATGGAAGTGCTGCTACCTCAAAATTGTACTTCAGTACAGTAGTGAATGTATTTAGTTACTTCCACATTATGCAGCATACACAGCAGCATTAGTATTGATCTGAGGATCTTAAGAGTGCTTTGCTGTGGCTGGATATGAGGTTGATGAGAACAGTGAATGTGAATAATAACATAAACTAAAACAATGAGCTGAAAGACACAAGCACACTTCACAAAGATGAGGGATCAAGTGAGTCTGTTTACTGACACTAGAAACCCCTTTCACATTACACGCGAAATTTTCTACACACCGTTAATGTACAAATATGCAGCAGACAGTTATGGATATACTATTAACTGGCTCTATGATCTTTGTGTGTGTAGCCTCATATAAGGCCATGCAGACGCAGTAAAGGCACACAAACCCTATGACGTATTTCCAGGGAGATAAAACATAAAATCATAAAGGCAATTCTAATTTGATAACAGACCATGTAAGAGAGAAGCAGATTCTTGAATGTTGTTCGTCCACATAAAAAGACCTTTTGTGCTGAAGACACGACCCTATATTGTTCTAAATATCTTCATTTCTGACAGATATTGGTGCTGCATTGAATATGTCCCTTGACAACTGCAATGATCAAGAGACAAAAAGACTGGATAAAAGCCTTCAAACATAAAATGCCAAAACAACAGGTCAAACTGCACCTGTGTTATATGTCGCTTGCAGAGCAGTACATAAATGTAGCAACAACAATGCAGCAAACAATGCCGTGCTGGCTGCGATTATATCGTGCCTCCTCTCCTCGCCCCGCTGCAACCAGAGTGCAGCAGGACTTGAGGCCAGGCTGGATGAGAGGAGAGGAGGAGGAGAGTAGAATGTTAAACATGTCCTTCAGACCCCAGAGGAGGAGGAGGAGGCGCCAACATGGCAGACTGTTCTCTCTGCCTCTCTTCTTCTCTATGGTTCTGTGTCTATCCCTCTCTATCTTTTTCTCACTTTCTTCCACTCTATCTGCAAGCTTCGGAGCTCTTTTGTATCTTTTGATTTGAAACTGTTCATATTCGCCATTCGGAGTGTCTTTCTGATCTCAGATTTAGTTTTATTACCGTAATTGTAATTACTCTGTGTATGAAATGTTATTAGGCCAAAGGATTTGCGTCACTTAAATGAGGTAACGTTCATTTGAAAGTAAAATCTGCTCTTTGCAATGATTGATAGTAACAATTACACACTGCTGTACTTTCTAAAATTATTCAGGAGACCTTAGGCACCTTAACTTAACAAATCACAAAACACATTTTGCATACTTGATTATTATACTTTTTTGAACAATTACCTTCCAAATGACCCAGGAGCACTGTCTGATATGGTGCCTCAATAAGAAGCAACAGCATCACGGCTGGTGCCTCCAAAATGCAAAGGACAGAAAATGATTAAAGTTGGCTTTTTAATGTAAGGAAAGTAGGTCAAGGTTAAAATAAAAAATAAAAGTGAGTGCAGATAGGATATGAAGTGTAAACATTAGGTCCTTGTATCACCTAATAAACACTCAACCTCCTCCCTAGGTGGTGTTAGCATTGTACATACATCATATTTTCAGTTTGAGAAAGTCAAAACAGTAACTCACACAACCACAAGAGGTCATTTGTCGTGAAAAATGTTAATTAAGCGCTCAGTGATTAGAAGACAGGATTGATTTTGGGAAAATATTTGCATTCAATCAATATTTCTCTGCTGTTTGTCTGCTCAGTATGTAACTAGAGCCAGCAGCCAGTTAGCTTATTAGCACAAAGATTGGTGACTTGGGGAAACAGCTAGCCTGGCTTTGGTCAAAACATTAACAAATCCACCTTCCATGGTGCCAAAAATCACCAATTGACACATTATCCTGTAGCTTTGTTTGCTTGGAATTAGATAGTGCTAGGTTGCTAAGAACCAGCCAGACTCCAGGAAGTCCCTGCGGCCCAGCCAAGAAATAGTCATAACCACCTTGTTTATGAACAGATTTATAGTTGATTTTAGGCATGTTTTGCATATATGGAGAGAGTCAGCCTGTTGCCCACCTGGTTTCTACCTTAATGCTAAGATAAATTTCAACCATGTCCTGGTTTGCTTCATATTTTGCATAGAGACATGAGCGGTATCAATCTTCCTCATACAAGAAAGAGATTCTGGCAAATCTAAGAATAATGATTATGAGTTTCAACTAAAAATCTGATGTAGAGGTAAATGGTGTAGTCCAGAGCAAAGGCACATGGGGAAATTATTTGCAAAACCAATCCAGAAACATCGAACTACAAAAGCACAGAGAGCAGACTGTGTCAGTGTCGCATGCATGTTGGAGTTGCATGCATAAGTTCATGTGGACCAAGACATTAACAAAAGCAAGAACTACACTGTACATGTGACCACCACAGATGGTGAATGCAGCTAGATCATCTGTAACAAAATACAGTTCTCTATTATATCCAGATCAAACTAGTGCTGCAGCAATCAGGTCTTTCATAGTTTTAAGTTTTGCATTTAATTTTATCATCCCCAACAGGCAACTTAGTGTAATTTCACAATACTACAACAATACCAGAATCCATTGTTCCAAGTAATCTTGAACAGTAGACAAGTAAAGTCTCAGACATTGCCTCTGAAACATGTTGGGATGGATGTATGGATGAAGCAACACCCCTGACACATTTGTTACACTGCACTTGTCAGGATTATACATTCACCATAGTCTCCTTGAATTGCTCTTCAGGCCTGCACTAGTGGCAGCCTTTTAGCAAAGCTGTGGCGAGCAACTTAGATATCAGAGGCTGCAAATGGCAGCAAGATAAGTGTGTGAAAAAATCTGAACTTTGGTACCTATAAATCGTGAAATGTTGTGTAGGAATGGCACCTCCTCTGTGAGAGTAGCCTTTTGTCCTGTATAGCCCACAGCTACATTGCTGTTGTATGTGGGATGAGAGCCCATGCATCAAAACATCATAACTTATCATATCTAAATAAATCTATTTTGGTGCCAGTATGCAATCATTCTCTAGATTAGACTTCACACTCAGTATGTTCAATCCAGAATCTTAGCCTTGTGTTTGTAGATGGTTATGTTCAGCTGGCTATGCTGTAATTATTTCTTTTCCTTCTTCTTGGATGGAGATCTACATGCATATTGACCTGTTAAACGCAATACTGCTTAACTTTCCATTGGGATATCACAAAACAAAACAAGGAGTCCTTCAACAGATGGTGGCCCCTCTACAGAGCCCTGTTGACCTCAACATTATTGAATCAGTCTGGAAGACCCAGAGACAGCCTAAACTGTGGAAGAGCTGTGGCAAGTTGAAACAACTTACTCCAAGTCAAGTACCTTTCAAAACGGCAGCCAAGTATACCCAGGGTGGTCACGGCAATACTGATATTTTTTTTTCTATTTGCCGGTGGCTCGTATGAAGTTAACTTATAAAATGAAAACTATTCATGGCATCCCTCATGTTACTTTTAGTGCTTCAAAACGCTTTGCAGAGTACCTCTCGTACATTTGGTGATTGATCTGAATACATACTGATTCGAGACTCTTTTGTTTGACTCTACAGAAGTGCAGAGAGTGATTTGCCTGTGGAACACTATCCAACAGGGCTGATATCTACAAAACAGATATGTCGTTGTTGGAAATATTTAATCGTGTTCCACCTGGTTAGTCCCACTGAGAGTAAAACACCTTTTCAAAATGCCAGGAAGAGAAGCAATCAGGCAGAAAGTATCTCAAACATTTGAGGACAATAAATCCGACACATTCATGAATATCACATCATTATCAGTCCCCAACCCATCTTCACCTGACATTACGAGAAATTAGTAGGCTGTTTTGTTTCTAGGCAAGTCTGCTGCATCAGTGTTCTGTATGTGTGCGTGGTGTGTGTGTGCATCTGTGTCTATCCCCGGCTATCCCCATGAGGGTCACCATGTGGCTTCAGACAGCCTATCACAAGAGGGAGATGTGCCGCAAGCTTCTGGATCCAGTGAGGAGCTGTCCTATTTGCACCATGAAGAGGCAGCAGTAACTGTAGCATCAGAGGACGCATAGGATGACTATTAAACATAAACAAACAAACAAGAATATTTCAAAATAAAGGTCAAAAATATATTTAATGTATAATTAAATGTACAGAAATGATCCAGTCACATATGCAGATGATGTCTACATTCATTCAGATTCTCATACTGTGCAGGATATTTCCACACTACATGTACTGCTGACATCTACATTTTATGTGTATACCTAAATTATAACTGGGCATTCAAAGGTATTGTACATTTAAATTAATTAATTCTACCATTTACACTGTAATAATCTTTTAAACATGTGTCTAGCTATAACCCATGTGTATATTTCAGTGGTTGTGACAAAGTATGGGAGAATCATTGTCTTTTCATGGGCGAGGGATATGGAACATGGGCGACAGAGTCAACACAGACCACGGATCACTGGAGCTTTTGCTACAGCCTATCCCATCTATTTCTGTTGAAGCCATCTAAGCCCTTAACTGCTGGGTCAGGTGTTTTACACTCACCCCTTTCATCATTTGTGTCTCATATCTTCACCTCACAGGAAATTAAAATACATGTCAGTCTGTTGGAAAATAATAACCCGCTGAAGATAATAATGTAACACCCTATTGATCTCTGTCAGAAAATTATTCTTTTTTTACCCTCTTCTATGAAGAGGTTAGAGGTCGGAGGTCAAATACAGGCAATTCAGGGGCTGGTATAGAATGAGCAGTTCTGCAGGACACTTCAGCAGTGTGTGAAAGTTGGCCGTTAAAACACTAAACTGCTAAAAGCCACAGTCTAACCTCAGATTATTTCAGCAATTTAAGGCAATCAATTGTAAAAAAAAATGCCTTAATGATTACTTTGTTCTACATTCAGGTCTTTTTGTAACATTCACTTTAAAGATCAAACTCTTATGTCTCGGTCTTAAAGGTTCTATTGGCCACAGGCGGAAACTCACATGGGCAGTATTTTAAGTTTATCCCAGTGTTCAGGGTACTAAAAGCTTGATTATGTTTAAGCCAACACAAATTAATGAATTAAAGATTCAGTCTTTCTACCACCAATTTATTCCGGCAGCATTAGGCTTGGAAACACATTTGGAAATTGGGAAATAAATGCTAATGTTGTATCCTAGATGTCTGCTATTTAAAAAGATAAAAAAATAAAAAATAATGATTTGTTGATTAGTTGAGAAGATATGGTGTTGTCAGACATATAAGTATTTAGGTAGAGATTTAAGCAGTTGTTGATTAGGCTTTGGTGGAGATGGTATTTAAAATTCAGGTTACTGTCCTGTTTCTGTGGAGTTTTGAATGGAAGATTTAGGAGACAATCATTTTCTGTAGTTTCACAGATTTTCATACTATTTCACTGCAACAAAAATACTATCTCATTTTTTGTCTTTTTTTTTAAAACTGATTTTTAAGGCTCATTTCTGTCTTTACAACTTCTTCAATGCATTTCTTCAGCTTATGTAAAGTGTTTCTGTTTGCAAGGGTGTTACATAAAGAACAGAGTTGTTTTCCCTCAACATTCTGGAAACACAATCTTTAAAGAAGAACATTTCTCCCAAATGTTGGTGGAACATGCGGAATCTTTTCACCAGACAGCCACATTTCGCTCTCGTGTCGGAAACATGAACACTGAGATTCAGCATCACATGAACTTGACTTGTTGAAAGTGACATTTTTGCAGCGCTTGCTGGTGTAAAGTGCTGCTGCTGCGCACGGAACATCTCCCTCCCTCTCTCTCTCTCCCTCGCTCTCCGGTTGTGTCGATTTTTTTTCATCCTCTGCTTCAACCATCCACCCTCCTCCTCTCTCTCTCTCTCCAATGTCTAGCCTATAAGAAGAAAATGAGGAAACCAAGGATTGATGTTGCTCAATTGAATTTTATATTTTTGTTATTATCCCCCAGCCTGAGGCCCATGAAAAAATCATTGCTGGATGATTTTGACGATTTTTATGACAGCAAAATGGCTGTGTGTGTGCGCCTGCCAGCCCGGGTTGGCCGTGATATAACCGTCCAGGATTGCTTCTGATGCTGGAGTGAAGAGGTCGATGCCCGGGAAGTTTCGTCCATCCTCCGTGTCCCCCATTCTGCGACTGGCTGCATGAATGGTGATGCTCGGGCCTCTCTGCTTGATGGCCCTCTCTCCGCGGTGCTGTCGGTCATGCCTGTATCCCCTATAGCATTTCCTCTGTCGCCGGAGAAAGGTCTAGGACCACATATGGAAACTGGGACTGTAACGAGAAAAAAGTCTACAGGCTGTCGTTGATTTTCATAATTCTAACATTTTTCCTCCTCTCTTTTTGGCTTGATTAGTTTTTATTTGAGAGCTGATCGGCCCCTGGTTGGTTGGCTTTCATCTCAAGAATGCTGGCTATGGCATGGTACCGCTAGATTGTCTGGCATTATTTCATCATTCTGTCCTTGGATTTTGGGGAGCTTGATTCTGCTTGGTTGAATCTGTTCTTTCTGCCTCTTCACATCCAGCCCTTATTTCCATATATTCTGGCCCTGCCTGTCTGGTCTTGCCTCTGCCACCCTCTCCCACAGAATACATGTGATACTGATTCTTCAGAAATGCTTGAGATGAGCCCATAATTCACTGATCCTGGCTCCATCAAGGTAGCCGATTCATCCTGAACAGCCACACATCGTTGGAGGCTGTCCCATGGCTTTTTTTTTTTTGGAGGGGGGCCATTTTGAAAGAACAGCCAACTGTGTTAGTCTTAACCACCTTCCGACCCCACACCCCATGTTCCTTCATCCCTATGAATTAATTCACACGCATGTGTGCGCAGTCGCCCATGTACAGGTGTGTGGGAGTTTTAGCTCTGTGGAGCAAGTGTGCGTTTGTCCAGATGTAGTGTGGAGCAGGAGAGTGAGTGTATGCATGTGACGGCCTGTGTGGGAAAAATACGCCATATGCACATCATTCCATACATCAATGTGAGGATTGTAATATATGTAACTGCTTTGAGCCAGCCTGAAAGCCTAATCCAGGCCTGAGACTACCACAGAAGGAGCGAAATCTCTCATCTTCTCATTATCTCACAGCCACGCTTAGAGGCCTCCAACTCAACAGCAGGCCCAGATCCCAGACCAGGTCTCTGAGGGATCTAAGAAGCCTGTAAGCTTTAGGTCAACAGTTTTTTCCAGAGCAGGGCAACTTACCACTCTGAGGACTAGAATTAGAAACCTTTGTAGCTGAGGGTTCTGGTTATCTCGCTCTGTTTGACCATCTGCTTGGCCAAACAGCCAGCCATCCACCCCCAAAACCCACCCTCATCTTAATTTTCACCTGTTTGCTGTCTCCCCCAAACCAACCATATCGTACTTCCAGCTCCCTAATTCCTCAGCTTCAGCGGCCCCCGCCACCGCCGCTCACCCGACGCCGCCCACCCCCGCTTTCCTCCGAGCCGGCGTACACGCAAACTCAAACATTTACTTCCTGCATCAAGAGCAAGCCTCGTAATGCGCAACATGGGGCGTTGACCAAGTGAGTTCAGATGCTGCTGACCACGGGTTCGGCTTCAGCCTCATGAGACCAGATAGATCATTATTGTACTACACAGCCTGCAAGATCAAGAGCACCAACGAACGAGACCAGCAAGAAGAACTAGGAGGTGATGACGACTAGGCTCTGGAGGACCTGTATGCCCTTGGAAGGTGAGCCGAGATAAAACAAAGAGGCAATATGTACATGTACAGATGTACCAACAGTTCCTCGCTCAGGCACACAGGCTGATCGATTCCTAGATGCCCACACACACACACACACACACACAGTCCTGCATTTGCACTCACATGCCTACACATACACGCCACATGCCCACACTATTCTGTATGTACCTGCATCCACTTACGCAAACGCCACCTTCTAACCTACACACACCTCTGCTCTATCTATCTATCTATCTATCTATCTATCTATCTATCTATCTCTGTCTACACAGGTCCTAATTTTACCAAGTAACCTCTTACATCGCGACTTTTTTGCCATGGTTATAAGTCCTTTGTGTTCTGCACAAAGTGTGGCCTTTAACCCAAATGAAATCCTACTTTATAAATTCAGCATCCTGCATTTCTTTCATTTAGTGCAGGGGATGCTTGAGCATGAAACAGAGATGCTTTTAAGAGGGATTCGACTTAAAGCATCCAACAAATGGCTTCAATCGAGGTTCAATGCCTGTCCAGGGTCGGCTGTCATTCAGTCTGGTCAGTGGCTGGTGTGCACCATTTTAATCGGGTCCTGCGAGAGTGCCTAGCCTACTTCCAAACTGCCACCAGATCTAGTCAGGTAAGAGTGAGTTGATTTGCCACCGGTCCCAAGTAGAGCTTGTAATGTTGTCGCTTCACTCTGCTGAAAGGAGAAAAATTGTATCTAGTATGTATTGTATCTAGTTCAAGTTGTTTTACCATCCTTGAATAGAGATTTCCTTTGTTGTGTCTTTGTTGCTGTGCATGGATGGAACTACCACAGTGTCACATATATGCATTAGAATGGTTCCAGTGGTAAAGCCAACAGGTGACCACTGGTGATGACAAACACAAACACAGAATTTTATTGACCAGACAGAGACTCCAAAACACACATATAATGCAGTAACACCTGGAAAATCTTCCTCATATGTTTTAGCAGCCTGACGAATCTAAAAAAAGTCCAAATTGATGAGAATTTTTTCTATTTGAAATGCTGACTATAAAAAGGGCCAGAAACTGGTATATGGGCTTGCCAGGGGAGCTGACATGGAGAGAAATCTGGTTTCTAGGCTTAATTGTAGCATAATCTGACTTTGCCCTATATAATATGTCTCATGCTTATCAAATGTATGAGAATGTTATGTTTGTGTATGTAAGACAAATGAGAGTGCATGTGAGAGAAAAGCAAAATCAAAAACATCATGTAGTGTGTGTGGGTAGTGGTTTATCTGGGAAATCAGAATACCTCATTTCATGTAAAACAAGTTGAAACTTTGTATTTTCTAATATAACTCTTGCAATATGAGCTCATCCCCAGAAGTCACTAAATATCTATAAATGTAAACTCGTCAGCCTGGTATTTGAATTTAAATTTAACCTCAAAACCTAAGACTTGAGCCTGAATAATTTTTAAATAAGAGAGATCAAAGTCATCCCTAAGTCTAAAGTCTTTTCCCACAAGGACAGCAACACAAGCCTCTCTCTCTCTCTCCCTCTCCCCCTCTCTCACCATACACACACACTGTGTGTGACAGGACACGCACACACATTACACCATGCTTCAGTGATCCATTCATCCTGAATCACACATTACCCCGCCCCATCTACCTAGACCCACAGGGATAAATGTGCTGATGACATAGATCCAGTGCATTTGCAGGAGTTCTCTAATGATCGCCATCTCTTATCACTGATTGTCACAACAGCCAGTGTCACTGTGGAGAGATGATCTGAATTTTGCCAAGGCAAGCAACCCCGGAACCAGTCCCCAAATTCTTCCTTGATTAACCAAGATTTTATGCACATATATACTAACACTGTGCCACGTGTACTCGTATTCGAAAGTAAATACCAAAAATAACACCCGTTTGGGGCACAAGATAAATACATAGTTTTAGTTGAGTCAAAATCATCTAAGTAGTTTGACTCCATTTTAGCTCGCAATAAGCACCCACCTATTACTCATGTTCTGTGACTGTGTGCATCCATACACATCCAGTTATGGTGTGACGCCGCTATTAACAAGTCTTTATTGTCACTTTATCGCCTTGGCATTGGCTGTTTCACACAGCCTGGGATCCTGCCTAGACACCCGTTATCCATCCCCACAAGGCCTCAGTGTAACATTAAGATTCAATAAGACAAACCAAATGAGCTCATCACCTCAGTTAATCAGCGATCCTAAAGCCATTAGCATGTGTGTAGTCCTCTCATCTAGTAATCTTTCATCTAATCTAGATCAACGCCAGGATCGTTCGCTTTAACCTGTAAAAGAAGAGCAGTGTAACGGAACAGCAAGCTTTACAACATGCTAACTAAATATCTGGATCTGACAAAATTGAGTTCAAGTCAAATTATATTTGAATTTATCACAAACTAGTGTCAAATTAATGTTGAAGTTCATTCTCCCATGAAATAACTTAATCTATACAAAAATGCTGATGAGGAAGCTTGAGGGCTCAGCAGCAGGTTCCCCTAGCATCCGCCAGTTGACATTAACACATCCACCTGATCTCCAGCTTTTACTTAACTATTACACCTAGTAAGATTTAGCTTTGCGTTTTGCTGCCTTTGTGTTTGATCTTGCAGTACAACTGATCTGTGTTATCTTGTTTCTGTTCTGATAGGATATTCAGCTAATGGTGGCAGATATCCGGCACATCGTGTGCAGGTGAAGCTGAAATGTTACAACAGACAGACATGCAATCCAATTACATCAGTATCTCTTGTAACCTCACCGCCCCAGAAAGATCCATCAGCCATAAGTACTAACTGGCTTCATCCCTGTTACATTTATTATTCTACAGAATCTAATTTTAATATATGTCACTTTGAACAGATTGAAGAGGCCAGTGTGTTGTGCTTCGTCTCTTTTTCTTATAAAGTCTGTATGAAATCCTGACACATTTTATCATTCATGGAAGTTATTTAAAGCTGATTTATCTAAAGCATGCTATTACAATAATAAATTATTTTAAATATAGTATTGTTAAATTTAGCCAATAATGTTATGTTTCAAAGATATAAATGATATTTAACTTTACTAAAGTTACAACAGAACTTGCTCATTATTTGCCTTAAATAGCTACTCAAGGAGGACATTACCTGGTTACATTTGTTTCCACTGTGTTTCATGATTTTGTACTTCTGTACAGATACCAAGTTTGTCATGGCCTGCCTACATCTCAAAACTCACTGACACCCTACCAAAAAGTTTTGGGCTTCTGGCCCGGAGATAGGAATTTGCCTTGGCTTATTTCAGAGTCTGTTCGAGCCTGCTGAAACAGCGGCAGTCTAGACCTTTGTTGCTATGTCTCAGTCTGTGACAAACCTGTGCAGTCAGGCCAAACCACAAGTCAGTACATGAGTAGCCCCACTCCTCCCAAGTCTGATACACACTAATGGATTATTGATTACATTATAAGATTGTGGGCTGATGATGTGAGCACCCATAAGCCTCATGATTCCAGGAGAGTAAAAGAGAGCTATAACAACTATGTTACAACTAAAGTTCATATTCTGGATGGTAACTGCACCACCATCAACCATTGTGTATAAGGTATGATCACATCGATGAGGCTGTTTGGTAATAAATTACCACGAAATAGCAGACCTTAAACTAATGCAAGTGACAAATGGCTTGTAATGTCCTGATGCTGCACCAGGAAAGAAACACCTCAGCATCATAATGAGAATGCGCGGAGAACGAAATTTAGCTTTGAGCTGAAACGAAACTATTGTGAAAGGAAATGCTAAAGTCAAGATGCCTTTGATACATAATCTTTAGCAATACGTCTGGAACGCCACAATGAT
>BRZM01002369.1:10547-70976 GCA_033238685.1 Lates japonicus | reverse complement strand
AAACATATTACCGAGTTTCGAATATTTTGCTTCTCGATGTTCGTAGATTAGAGCACGAGTCGAAACAGCTCCACCGTAAAGCAACAGACTGTGCGGAGGTGCCAACAGCCTTTCAGCCATACCACGACCACCCACATACCGTAAAACAGTGAACGTGATGTCGTTGCTTACTGTGACCGAGTTCACTGCAGCTGCAGCATCGACATGCCGTTATTGCAGTAGTCTCACTGTTACTGGCTACCAATATCGTTGAAGATAACGAAGAATAAAGAAAGAAAGCGATTTCTTTCGACTTCAATTTTTCTTCATTTTTTTCTGCGTAATATCGATATTCCTGGTTGTGGGTCGAGTATTTACTGCTGTAAATTGAACTAAAAATAATAGCAAACACTCATTGTCAATCGATTTTTCCGCTCAACAGAACGTTGACCCCTTTACGGGTGGCCACGAATACCGCACAGTCGTTAATCGTTCAGACTACGGTCGAGATTTTAACAGGCGTAGTTCGATGGGCATTGTATATCAAGATTAAACTCGAATGAGAGTTCCACAGCCAATGACCAACCTTAGATCGCACAAATTGAACGAGCCAGAAATGATTTTATTTTTGTCAGAACAGGCGACATCTGGTCGGTTCAGTTTCAGCCAGAAAGCCGATGCAGTTCCAGCGATGGGCAGTCACGCACGAGTGGGAAAGTAAGCCTTTCCACAGCGACATTGCAGTCATAGTATGCAGTTCAGCCGGTCATCACCATACATTACCAGCCACCACAACAGACCGCCGTTGTCCCGTTGCATAACCTCGTTGCGAAACACCAGCACTTCCGCAGCAGAACATCGATTACCGAGGCCGATAGCCTCATCCAACATAATACAAAATTAAGATTAATAAACAGGTTTCGAGTTCGAGCATCTAACCATTGCCGCTGGTGCGATGATCTCAGCACCTCTTTGCGCTTTAGTGATGCGTTGCGTTTTGAAAGAGTTTTAACAGAATGTCACATCATCAATAAGTCTCTTCTCATAGTTAGTTATATGAACATATTAGAGAATATAAACACACACATATATTCATTACCGCTTAGTTATTCAGAGATTGCCGACCGGAAAGTTGTCAACCACTTTTGCCTTATCAATAGAACGTTACAATTTTTAACCCACACACACAGCAGTACAACACATTTTGCCGAGCCAGACGGTTGCTCCACATTTCGTATTGAAAACGTGCGACGTGTCACCGTGAACGCGCATGCCTCATCGTAACAGCGTTTCTCTCCTCCCGTGCGTGAGATGTCCTCCGCGGAGCGCGCGTGTCGTCCAGGTGGTGATGGTCAGCCCAGTTCTCGCCGTGATGCCCGACAGGCGGCTCAGCGTCACCGCATGAACGTCATAACAGCAGCAACAGCGTGTCGATACCAGCACTCCACGAAAGGAGCTGCCGCAACAGGAACGGAATGACTGCAAATAATCAACACGAGAGGAGGTCACGAATCATCACCGGCGATAGCACATAATAAAATGATGTATATTGCAAAACATACCACTAAATGAAGATCAATACGTTCATCAATAACTGACGTTTACCACATCGAATGGTGCAGCATGTTCTTCGACAACCATATTTATACATACCTTACATCATTTACTGGTCGTCTTCCCTGTAAACGTGATTTCGACGTTTCATCATGGTTCAATTTGCTCAGAATCGTTTGCCACTTCACCGAATTACCGTGCCACCCACCGCGTGCCGCTTCAGTAAGCACACCTGGCATCATAATCCTCATCTGCGGCACAGTGTTACGCACACCAACATAACATACGAATGCAGTGTTGAATCACGTTACGGCGAACGAAGAACGCCGGGAAAATGGGCATAACCACACACGAGCGTTCAGCCATCTTATTCTGAAGATTGCGATAGTAATCAGCTTTAATCAGTAATCAGCTTAACCAACATTACATTGCTCAGTCGGTCATAAATGCACATACGCACGGTACATATAGCATGTGCATGTGTACATTTGTGACCCATTTAGGCTTAATCTTAATATTTAGTTAAAGCTAGTTACTAGTTAAAGCTAATTACTGTCTGTCTAAGTCAGGTAAAACAGGCTTATGTGTGTATGTGTGAGGATTATACCTTGTATTTTCCAGCATTCATACATTCATACATGCTTGTGGTTGCTTGCACGCTCTCAGTATGTATGTGTGTTATATGTTGTTATGCATAAATCAGTGCCACAAAAGATAAGGACTATGAAAAGGTTAATGACTTACCTAAGCTGGTTTTGTTCAGTTAAATGGTAACTTTTGGTAATTCCAGTAGGGTGTAACAATTTGAAGCCAAAATTGAAACCATGATACAAACATCCAAAATCACATTTACAGAAGTACTTACAGAGCCGAGCCCCAATGCAATGTAAAAAAAAATTATATATAAATATATATTATAGTTATGTCAGAAAACATACTACCACACCATTCAGTGTAGTAAACATCAATTTAATTATTGAACATGTGATCCACATTTTTAGTGTAGTATGTTTTTACAGTATATATACATCATTTTATTATTATGTGCTATCACCCAGTGGTGGTTAAATCCCTGATGACCTCCTCCTCATTAACTAATTAATGCAGTCATTCCGTTTCCTCTATTTGCAGCAGCTCCTTTTTCATGGAAGTGCCTGGTATCTACGGCCACATGACGCTGCGTAACTATGGCAATTCAGTGCTCTGTTGGCAGCACAAGGCCGCCTGTCAGGCATCACGGCCTCTCAATCAAAGAGACTGTTTACGAGCACTCACACACACCACCTGGGACTGACACACACTCCGCTCCGCACCATGGGAGGGACATCAATCTCACACACACACACACACACAAAGAGAGAGAGAAAGAGAAAACACTGTTACATTAAGGAACATGTACACCCATAGATACAGGTGTAGTAGAGACACAAGGACATACTGAGGTAACACATCACGCACATTTTCAATACAAAAGAAATGTGACAACTTTCATCTAAGCTCAGCAAAATGTATTGTGTGATTGTTTATTACTATACTGTATGTGTAATGATCCAGATCCAGGTTAAAAATTTATAAGCATGTTCTATTATTAAAACAATAAAAGTGGATTGTGCTTTCCAGTCAGCGATCTCATAGTTAACTAGAAAGCAGTGTGGATGTATGTGTGTGAGTGTGTGTGCATATTTACTCTCCTAACTATATGGTTCATATAACTGGCTTGCTAAGGAGGACTTTGGTATTTGGTGTGACATTCATATATTTAAAACTCTTTCAAAGCCCATATGATGCCTGTACACATCACTAAAGCCACCAAGAAGGACACTGAGATCATGTCCTTTTTTAGCAACCTGTGAGTAGTTTAGATTCTCAAACTCAAGAAATGTATTTCTTTGTGTAAATCTTAATTTGTAATATATTGGATGTGTGCAGGGTATCAAAAGCCTCCAGTGTGTCCAGTAGTGTGTTTGTTCTGCTGCAGGTGCTGAAGTGTTTCACTAACAGGGTTATACAACAGGACAGAGCTGTTAGCAGTCTGTGGTGTGACAGGAAGAAGAAGTGTGGTGTAGTATGTATAGTGGTAGCCAGTGACTGCATACTATGACTACAATGTCAACAAGTAATGGAAAACTTACTTCCTACACTCATTACGTGAACTGCTTATCACTCATAGACACATGCAAAACTGCAACTGAAACTGAATTATTGAATATATTTCATCTGTTCACAACCAAAAATGCAAATCCTGACTTTCTAGCTCACGTTTCAAGTTTGTGCAGTCCTAAAAGTTTGAGTATTTGGGCTGTGGGTTCTCATTTCAGAGTTTAATCACCCCCAATATACAATATGCAATTATGAACTACACCTGTTAAAATCTCAACCATGAAATCTGAACAGTGTTAACAGCTGTCTGCATTATTTACATGTACAATGTAAAAAGGGGTCAAAAGCGTTCTGTTGAGTATTTTGATGGCAAAACAAAAAAATCAATTAATAATGAGTGTTTACTATTATTCTTTTTGGTTCAGATTTGTAGTAAATGACTTTACTCATTTTACAACCAAGTTATCCAGTATTACACAGAAAAAAAAATTGAAAAGAAAATTAAGAGTCAGAAAGAAATCCTTTCTTTTTTTCTTTTTTATTCCTTTCATTATCTTGTGATAGTATGGTTAGTATAGTAACAGTGAGATTTCTACTACAATAACAGCATGTCAGATGCTGCGTTTCACAGTGGACTCCAGTGTTTTTACAGTAGTAACAGTATGTCACGTTCTTTGTTTTACAGTATAGTAGGTTGAGTGTGGTGTAACAGAGAGCTGTTGGCACCTCCACACAGTCTGTTTAACGCCTGGTGGGAGAGGTGCTGACAGGCCGACTGCTCCCTAATCCTACAGACATCAGGAGCCAAAGGGAATGACCAGGGAGCTCAGTGTGTAAGTGTGTGTGTATGAGCATCATGTATGTACAGTACATAGGTACACACCTGGTAATTCCAGGGCTGTTAGCATTTCATGACCATAAAAACACTTACATACCACATACCTGTGGTGCACAGTCATCTTACGATGATGAAGTACACACATCAGCCATGTTTGTGTAAAAGGTCTGTTTGCTAATCACCAGATAGATGTCATCTGAGACAGTGACCCCACCCACCATCCATCACAGCAGAGTGACAAATCAACTGAGCTGCTCTCAGTGTGAACGCAGGGTAAAGCCGATGCTGCTCCATTATGGAGTTTGTGTTAGTGGTAACATATGGTCAAACTGATGGAGTAACAATGCTGTCATCTGTAAGCTACATGAGTCATAAACAGTGTCTGTGTGTGTGTGTGTGTGTGTGTGTGTGTGTTCTCAGTCACACTTGCCTGTATATGATACATTAGCCAATTGATTAATTGTTGCGAAATAGAGGAATGAGTAAAATAAACAGACACCAGAACGCACACACACACACACACACAAACGTTACAAGTTTTCATTTTCATTTAGTAAAGATGGAAGTTTACATTAATATGAAAATACAGGAATCATTTTGCAGCCATAGAGACAGTAAATATCAATTGGAAGAATTACACTCTGAAACAGAGGTGACTAACGATAGATGGATGGAACTTTTATCCTGGAGTGGAGTGAGGAGCTGGGGTTCAAACTGAGCAGCAGCTTGTTGAGTAGATGAGCTGATCTGAAACAGGTGTGCAGGTGGTTGGTTGGAGCAGGGTCAGAATACACACCAGCATACACACACAAACACGGGCAAAAGACAAACTGAGGACAACGAGAAACATAAGGGGCAGAAAAACAGCGAGGATCTGAGAGGAAGGAAGGCCAAGCCGAAACCATGGCGATGCCCTTTGCTTCTCTAGTATTTCAATCCCTGTCCCTTATTGTATTACAGTGTTTGTTGTTTCTTCTTACCCTTTCACCTCTAATTTATCTGAGACAGAGCAGAACAGGCAACTTATAATGATGATGATAATAAAAATAAAAAACAAAAGTACACACACTTTGGGTGGAAGTTATGAGGAGGTGTGTACAGGTGTTTCAACTTACGTATTGTAACCACCAGATCTGTGGAAACTCCTGTCACTGTATCTGAGCTGAAGATGAGACATTTTAGCTCTATAATCTGGTTGGTGGCTGTGTGAGGCATCTAGATGTCTTCCATGACACAAAGTGAAAACCAGCAAGGTGTCAGGATATCGATTCATCAGATTTTATGGTCAGTGGAATAGGTTTACAGCTACCGACAGATGTGGCTAACTCACGTTAACGGTAATGGTGCAACATTAAGCGAGCTATGATGAACTCTGGTGTCGTTTTATGACTGGTGGTTTGCAGTAAATCCTCCGTGTGTTTATGTACTGTATAAGCATTAATGAAGTGTGTGTAGATGGGTTTGTTTTACTATACTTGTAGGGTCTGATGGCTGACTGACTGAACTAGTGGACCTCACTAGTTTAATGTGTTTGAGGTTAAAACTTGGTTTTAAGGTTTGGGTTCAAGTGAGTTTAGGTTAGGGTTAGGGCAAGGGTTAGGGTTAAGCATTCAGTAGTACTGGTTGAGTAAGGGTGAGGAGCTGTATGGAATGCATTATGCCAATCACAGGTCCTGCATAAGATTACAATACATTTGGCAGGTCCTCCTTGTCCACAGAGCTGTTTAAAGTTAAAAATTCAAAGTTTGTTTCTTCACTGAGAATTTGTCCAAGAACCACCAAGATGTGATAGTATTTGAATCAGAATCTGATGACGGTTAATTTGGGTTGTTTGGTTACTGTCAGTCAAATCTGATCAAGCACCCCCACACAGTCTTGATGAAGCAGATTAGATGATTGTTAAACTTATAAATAACAACTACAGATTATTTCATCATGAATATTTAAATAGGAAGTTGTATAAATTATTTTTGTGGCACAGAGGAACTGCATTTTCAAATTATCTCAAGTCACTCAGCAGGAAGACCACAAGTTTGAAAATGAAAAAATCTAGAATTGTGGAGTTGAAAGAAGGAACTCTACCACACATCTGAGAGCTACTATATTAGCAGCTACTAGCACCTTTTAAATCTCTGACTAGGCTGTTGGTAGTCGCAGCTAATTCATTAGTTACATTTATTTTTTAACTTTCTATAGGTTTACCTGTAAAAGTTGATACTCTAATGTGGCCAAACACTTAAAACATCAGCAGACAAGAGAAAAACATTTTACTACTACTATTACTATTACTATTTGAACTATAATCTGCATGTGACAAGGAATCTCAAGTAGACACTGCTTCATTTAAAGAGTCATACACCGAACAGTCAGGAACCATTGACTAGGAGGTGTACTATGTCAGTGAGGTTCCACACAGAGTGTGCATAACAAGTCTTCACATTACCCGTATAAAATGACTCCTGGCATTTCAATATATGTTTCTTTCTGCACAGATTCAACTGACACTTACTCAGGCATACTGTAGAATTTAAAAGATAACCCGTGACAACACAGAGGAGAATTATTTGATATTTTGCTCTGAAAAATGTTTTCTTATGTTAGTCCTTTAGGAATAACCACTGTTTTGAAGTGACAGTACACCATAAATTGTGTAGAGGCAGGCTATGATGCAAGTTTGCAAATTTGACCTTTGTGTGATCATACTGTCAGTGCCATCATACCATCCTTTTCACCAGGAAGTTCCTTGTTCTTGTGGCTAAGATGTAATGTTTGCTGTTGCTCATTCACTTCCTTGTTTATTGCTGTCTTTGCTCAGTTGCGACTCTGTCTACACTCACTGCATCACCTCTCAGCAGGGTGAAACTATCAGGCGTTAACACACCTGAAGAGAGGAGAGGGGCAAGTAGGTAGCAATTACTATAATTAGCAGGTGAGTGTTTTCCTGAATTAATCCTTCATATCCTCCTAGCCCTTCTGATTTCAATGCAACAGTGATGAAGCAAAGGTTGCATATAAGGGAGGAAATGGTATAGAGGAAGTCAAAATAGACCATTATTCAGATTTTGAAATTTGCATGAAATACGCTTTCAGTTGGTCTTTCACAAAACTGTAAGTCTGGCATAGTCCTTTACAGTACAGTGGGCTCAGGTGCACGCTTCTAATAGTTTGTCTATAATTCTATATGTAGGAGGTAAAGTTAATTGCCACAACTCTCAGAATTCGTTCGAGGCGAAACAACTAAGCAACAAATAAAGGTACTAAACTAGTAAGAATTAAATTGTGGATGCGAATTGAGTATCACAAAGTTTAAAATTACTTGCTTTCAGTTCTGCAGTACTCATCAACCCTGCAGGACTGAACTGGAGAAGTCACAGAGACACACTGATAGCTGTAGAGTGGAGTCAGTTACTTTTAAGCACTCATTGATCAATTGCAGCTACTAAATGACCCAGTAAAAGACTGTGGTTGCATTGGAGCGGGTGGTGTTGTGTGGTGGTGTGTAAACATAACAGTGAGATGATGTGTGTTGGTGAAACACAGCTTGTATGCTCATCCATTTGACCCTGTCTGTTAGTAAGTTGTAGTAAGTTATTTTTATATTGTTTTATTCTGTATACTATTTTTAACTGGTCATGTAGTAGAGAGAAAAACTCAGGACACCTTTCCCTAAGCAGTTCTGGTTCTGATCTATATCTATTTATCTTAGATCACCCCATTTCAATAAGTTAATCAGCCTTTTATTGGGTAAAAAAAAAAAAAAGCACCCTTCTGAAAAAAACAAATTCTTTGAAAAATAAATATAGTTAATCCTGATGCTTCAGGCTGACGACCTTTCACCAGTTATATTTTGGGCAAGGACTGATTCGGCTATTTTTATTTTAGCGTACTAAAAACTCTTCTCTTCATCAATCTTGGAAATGTCACATACAATTAAATGTGAAGTCAGACTTCACGGGCAGGTTGACAACAGTAAATCAAATAATAAAACAGAGCAAGTTGGAAAGTAATGCAAGCCTATATTAATTTTATTATATACAAATACATTTTCAGTTTGTTTTGCACTATTTCATACAAACTCGTTAGCACCTGTTTTAGTTCAAAGTAAATCTTATCTAAATTGATTTTCCTTTGAACTTTTCTAACTGATACAGCGTCTAATTTAATCAAATGAAACCCCAGTCAACATAGTGTGATTTTGATTAGCTGGATGTACTTTACTCATACAACAGCGGTGACACTTAGTTGAGAATGTATTCGCTCTGTTTGAGGGAACAAGAACTTCTTCCCTGCAACTTAGTGCGTAGCACATGGGTTAAAGTCAGAATAAAGTGAAACAGTTCAGCAGTTTCCCGAAGCCTCTCAGAGTTCAGGTCAGTGCAGTGACAGCAGCATGTGGACACAAAATGGCCTCCAGCTGAATCTCTTGTTTTGTTGTTTTTGTAACTCTGCTCAGACGTGCTGACGGACAGGTGACAGCACACAAAACAACTCTTATTTATTCAGTGCAGGTCTGCAGTTAATATGTATATGCGTGTAAGGAATTTAGCAGGTGTGTCATACATGTAATTATTTTCAAACCTCATTGTGAATAGTGACCATCTGCAACTGCACAGTAGGTGTCATACCACATATTTAAGTGTGTGTTTGAAGCTCTAGATCATTTGCTATTTTCTCTTTGTAAGGAACTTACTGTTGAACATGCTTGTCTGAAAAACCGTGATTTCCAAACTGAACCGGGCAAGGCAGATGCCTGAATATCTTCAGGGCTACTAAGTAATTTTAAATGCTATGAAGCAGATGACATTTTCACACAGAGACAACAAACTCCTTCAGAGGGACAGTAAAGAACACACAGACTGAGAATAGAGACGGGGCAGTATAGACATTGTTATGAAAGAATATGGCAGGAGGGAAAGCAATACTATAGTTTTGGGAACTTGCTTTTCAGAAGCTCCTGTCATCACATGATGACAAAGGCTGACACCGTGGCAGGGTATATAACTACCATGGAGAACACTGTGGTCATGTCATGGTACTTTGTCCATAGTTGAGTGTTTTAGCAAACTAAGTGGAGTCTTCATTCTACAGTTAAAAACTGCACTCTGAGCTGCAGTATCTTTAGACTCAGGATATTGAAATGTTGCTACTTTTGGGTGACAAATAAATACACAAACAAACTATTCTGTGTTACTACAACGAATTTTATTCCTATGGTAGCACTAAGGTGAGCTTTAACTGGGTGTGTAGACCTTTATATTAGGAAGTAAAATGCTTTCTAGGTCTTCCAAATGTTCTTCCTTTTTACTATTTAAAAGTTCCTCTGCAGTCAATAAGTTTTGTCAGTCTTGTTTTTTAAGAGACAAAAGGTCAAGATAGCTTCCATATGAATTTCCTCCAACTGCTCCTTTTAGAATTAAGCCTGCATCGTGAAAAAGCCATAGATTGTTTTTCCTACAAAACATCAGAAATTCTACCATATGTGGCAAATAAACAAACTATAAACGACCATTTTGACTCATTTTGTAATAGTCATTTTAATAGTTTACAAACAGTTGTCCTGCTGATAGGGGCGCAGGTTAAGAAGTGTTATTTTGGAAGAGGCATTTACAAATGATGTATTTTTTTTTTCATTTTGGTGTTGAACTGGAGATGTCATATATAAAAAATGGAGTTGAAGAACAGCAAACCAGTTGACAAGAAACACTCTTCTTAATGCTCAATTGCAATTTGATTCTGGTTTCATTATGAGTTCAAAATATATTTTTCAATAAGAATCTTTTTTCAGCTACTTCTCTTTTCATTAATAAATTTTTAACGTACAAAATGTTCATATCTCAGTTTAAATAAACTCAGCATTCTGCCTTTGCTGTGGAAGAAATTGGTGTTTTAATGTGCTTCTTGTGATATTAAATGAGAATTATTCGGCAAATTTTCCACTGCTGTTGAATTAGAAAGTGTTTTGAAGTTGTAGTGAAACACAGCTAAAGGCTGGCCTCTTGGTTTCAAGATATTTATGGAACTAAATAGTTTATGAACTTTAGGAGGGGCAAATATTTTTGTTTTTGTTTTCTAAGCACTTCACTTCACCCTGCATCTCTCTCTGCCCTCGGTTCCTTCCTGCTTGTTGTGAAACGCCCGGGCATTTGTTGAATATTCACAGATAATTTAGACGGCAGAGGACAAGGGGAGGCAGAGAAGGAGGAGGAAGAAAAAAGGGAGGGATGAGCAGAGGAGGTGGAGGAATAAGAAGAGAGAGAGAGAAAGAGGGGTGAACAGAGGTGATTTGGTGGATCTGCACCCATTGGTTTTTTCTTAAATGAGGTACTGGAGGCAAGAGAGCTGTAGCGAGGCACTACTCAGAATACTGGTTGCTCCCTCCTCCCCTCCTCTCCTCTCTCTCTTTCAATCCCTCCCACATTCTCAAGGAATCAATAGTCGCAAATTAATCATTCTGCCCAGAGCACTTTGAGAGAGTGTGAGAGAGAGAGAGAGAGAGAGAGAGAGAGAGATGGTTTGCATAAAGATAGTGAAGCAGCGGCAGTGTGTATAATCACACCTTCAGTGCTTTGAGCCTGATTAGATGTTATTCATTGTTGTTTCACTTGTTTGGGGATGAGTAATCATTGTTGTCATGGCGATTGTTGTGGCGCCCCCGTTAGACGCTCTTTATATCATTTCAGGGAGGAAATATCTCTCGCCTGGTCTTGAAATCCACCAGTCGCAGATTTAAAAGCCTTGACTGCTCTGAAAATACCTGTTCTTCTGTAAAATAACAAAAAAGTAATTTTTACATTTTAAAAAAATTGATATCACATTACTGTATAAAAATCATTTTGCCAACAGTAAGTTAATGTTCTTAGAAGCAATAGAATTTTAAGTTATGTGACAACTGTGATAAATAATACACAAAAAAAAAACATGGTCTGTCTCAGCTTATTAAGAGAGCTTTTAGAGTGAAGTTATAATTCAACATTTCGTGATATAAACACTTCTTCACTTTCTTTTTCTGCTTCTTCTTATTGATGCCACTCTCACATCCCTTCGTTAACAAAACTTGGTAAAAACTTAAAATTACAAAGTTTTTCCTGCTGGGTTGCTGACAGCGTTGTCAGCTGGTTTAATGCACCATAACACCCATTTCCACTTTAGCTGTTTAGCTGTACATATACCCCATGAGAATACCAGAGCGGGCAAACGGCAACGAGTTGCACTCCCTGATGATATAATAGAAACTGTTCACACCAAATTATTTTGATAGAGCGATGGCCAATGGGGAAAGTCCACCAGCCGGCTGACCAATGGTGTGATTTCATCACCTGACCAACTCTAGCACTCTCTCAGTCACAGAGATTTGCAGTTTTAGGGCTGGCAGTTCAGCCAAAAATAAGGCTACAGCCAGCAGCGGGTTAAGTTAGCTGAGTATAAAGACTGGAAACAAAGATCACTATTTAGCCACAAATTAGATATAACATGTTGTTATTTAAAAAAAAAGGGTGTTAGGTGGATTTAAAAAAAAAAAAAAAACCTTTAGAGAGACCCAGTGTATGTCTCTTCCAGTTTCCAGTCTTTATGCTAAGGTAAGCTAACCAGCTGCTAGCTTTAGTCTTATATTTAAAGGACTGATGAGAGTGGTATTTATCCTCCCGTCCAATTCTTGGCAAGAAACCGAACAAGCAATTTTCCAAAATGTCAGCCTGTTTCTTTAAGGCTCTGTACATGGTAAAGGGGGGTCCAATTATTGATTAAATCCATTGAAGCAATTATTGTTTAGCCATCACCCATTAAAAGATTTCCATATGTAGAGAAGGTCCTTTTCAGCAACACTTTTATACTCACACATTATCCACTCACCATCTACTCTGATTTAGAGCACTCTGTCAAGGGTTCTTATCCAAGCTGGATCATCTTCAGTCTCTCTGTTTTCTTTATGTTCATCTGTATTTTGCTGACTCTCAGCACACATTTCAAGGCTGATGAATCTATTGATTACTCAATCAATCTTTTAGTCTATAAAATGTTAAATTATGACAAACGTCTATCACATGCTACAGAAGCTCAAAGTGATGTCTTGCTTACTTATTCTGACCAGCATGTACAAAAATAGTTCATTTTAGGATGAAATTCAAATATATCTATATGTATGTATATTCTGCAAACATTTATACATATGGAAAACAAGCAAGTATCCCACATACTCATGCCAAATTATTAGAGATCTTTATAAACCTTTATATCTTCACATTGGAGTAAGTTTTGCTAAAGTTTTCATGGAGCCACTATAATGAAGGTAAATCCTCATCATTTTCCATCTCATTTATTCCTTGATTTCTGAATGTTTGTGTCACCAAACCCTAAATCCTATGACTTAAACATTCTGCCATGATGATGATCCTTCCCATGGTTTTTCTGATTCTCAAACACAAGTCCAAACAACTAGATTTTGTTGTTGGATCAGAACTCAAATCAGGGGCCTTGAAACCCCCCAGGAAAATGATCTTCAAACACCAAAATCAACTTGAAGCTAGGGTATAAACATATACACCCACACAATTGCAGACTCTTTCTCAAATCCTGCACAGCTCTGTGTTCCACGCACACACAAACACACACTTCCCCAGCTTGCGTGACAGTATGTGTTACTCTTTTTATCCAGGCTGCAAGCATATGACTGTGACACGACCCCCCCCCCCCCCCCCCCCCAAACCCAAAACAACAAGTACTTTTTTTCAAGACACTTTTCAGTTTCATCATCACTGCAGGAGAGATCATCTCTGTCTGGAAAACATCTGGGAGAGATGTGGGGGTGAGATGGAAGAACTAGGGTGAGGATGGAGGAAAAGTATGAAAGGAAGGGAAAAAACACAGGAGGAAAGAGGGGAAATAGAGAGCGTGAACATTTGGATTATGGTAGTGGGAAAGTGAAAAGAAAAAAGGAAGGAACCAGGGGTGGAGAGAGGAAGGAAACTCGGGAAGAAGAGCAGATGGAGAGACAAACAGAGGAGAACGTGTAACGAAGAGATAAGAGCGAGAAAGAAGGGAGGTAGCAGAGAGGAGGATAAGCAAAGGAAGACAGGGACGGGTAGACATGTGCCAAACAACATCTGTGAAGGAGGGATGAAGAGGAGAGGTAGCTGTGGATGTGTACGGGAGAAAGCTTTCCAAACAACATCTGTAATGAGAGCAACATCTGTAATGAGATGGAGGGAGGAGAGGTGAGGCGAGAGGAAGAGAAGATCTTAAACTGAGAGTGTGCTGAGTGAGGTGACGACTGACGCTGCTGTGAGTGATTCTTTGTCATAGTTAATGATGTTGACACAGCAAGCAAGTTCAGAAATCCTGACACTGGAAGCTTGTTCATGTTTTATGACCACAGAAACATCAGCTGATAGTGACCAACGCTCATCTTGTTTACTCCTTTGCTGATTTGGGGAAAAATTGGCTTTTTGGGAAACATCATCCATCACCAGCATGGCACACTATTTCTTCACTATTTGTCCCATCTATCACAATCAATGAGCTAGCTGTTAGCCGCCGTGGGACAGTAGGATTGTAATGCTCATTGTGTGAAAGCAGCTGAAGGATGAACAGTTTTTCTGAATCCTGCAGGGTCTGTGTCAGGTAGATGCGTTTGTATATGTCTACATCATTGTCTCCTCACAGTCACAACCACTCTAATACAACAGACCTGCACTAAATTGTCCTTAATGTAGATTATAATGTTCAGTTTTCGTTGAAACTGTATTGCATTGCGCTATGTTTACAAGTGTTCCTATTAGTTTGTCCACCCCATCCAGATCAATGAGGGTAGGCTAAACAGACCCATCTCTTTGTATAAAGGAATGTAGTTATGTAGTTCAACAGCACCACAAATGGCAGCCTCCAAAATGACCGTACAGTTGAATGAACACATCTTCAGCAAAAACTGAACTTTATTACTTTCATGAAGGTAGGAATTACTGCAGGAATCTTGTATTAGACTGCATTAGTTTTAGCTAAGTCTACCTGATAAACTGACAAATTTCTTCCA
Source organism: Lates japonicus (assembly GCA_033238685.1). Taxonomy (NCBI): domain Eukaryota; kingdom Metazoa; phylum Chordata; class Actinopteri; family Centropomidae; genus Lates; species Lates japonicus. The sequence goes on along the minus strand of BRZM01002369.1, from coordinate 56,478 downwards.
CGTCTTACATTTTGTGATCAAATCATCATATTTATTTGACAAACACAAAATCGTGCACATAGCGTGGTGTATATATGATATCCTGGGTGCTTCTGACCTGTTAATAGAGTGTTTATAGGCCACCATTCGTATTGGTTGCTATGGGCCTATATGAGCTTTTGCACAGTCGTTGCTATGCAGGGAGAGAGAGCGAGCGAGCGAGAGAGCCAGAGGCCCATGCAGTGGATGAGTCATAGCCCCCCCAGCCCTCCCTCCTCGTACGCTCAGATCCCCTGCTTTCCTTCCTGACTCAATGGGACCTCACACACACACACACACACACAAACACACACAGAGTTGGGCGTATACATGCATGTGCATGAACACACACACACACACACACAGCTCCTGGTGTTTCATCAACTGCAGCCAAACCTGTTAACATGTCTTCCCAGTAGATAACAGTTAATGGCTCATATTCATTTGCATGCATACACACAGCCCATATAGATGTGCTTGTGGACGTGACTGTGTAACTGCACAGCTGCACACGCACAAATGCACGAACATGCAGCGACCAAATATATGCACACAGTCACACACAAACACAACTATGCTGTATGTTCTTTCACACACACCCATCACCACACTCTGCCCCCAACAACCACCACTGAGCTGTTGTTTGAGGGAAGCACTTAACCTCATGACTGCTTATTGAAGGACTGTGGTTGAACTTTGAAGCTCTGAGGTGTGAATGTGTATAACTGAATGAACAGACACACGACAGCTTGTAAGTGCTCAGTCAGGTCTCCCTTTATAAATTAAGATGAGTGTCTCTGCATAATTTGAGTAAGAGTCAGTTTTATTAGTGACCATTCACAGTTCTTATACTGTACACACTAAAATGGACACCAACAATTACTCTACTTTTGTGCATATTGTCTGCTTCTGTCATGCTATGGCAATGGATACAGTTCGACATTGTTGGTGAAATTGCTGTTCTTCAGTAAAACATATATTTAAAAATAAAGTCTTAATAAAATAGGGGGGCATGGATGAGCTGAGAGAGCAGGAAGGGGTTAGAAGGATTCATGTAGGATGTGGGGACACAAGGATGGATGGATGGATGGGAGCTTGAAGGAAAAGAGACACAGAGCGTGTACAGCTATGGCCAAAACCAGCTGGATGTAGAAAGCAGGATGACTGACAAAGAGGTGAAGTGGGATGGACACATATGAAGAGAAAGATAGAGAGAGACGAGAAGAAAACATTTAGGAATGTAGTTTAGAGCTTGACAAAGAAAGCCTGTATCATAGAAAAAACGGTCAAACTGCTACAAACCACAAGCAGCGGAAAAATGTTCTATATCATGATACACCAGTGCTGTGTCCTATAGGTCTAGTCATTGTTTCAAATCCCCCATACTAGAATATCACATCAGAATTAAACGGACACGTGCAATGCTAAATAAACTACTTGGAAAATACTAATCTCTATGACCGAGTGAGCATCAGAGCAGAGAGGAAATGATCATCCCAACTGTTCATGGATGAGTGTAGCTCACAGTGACGATGATGAAACAGCCCCGTTTGATACAGTTTCTGTGTTAAAAGTGAAGACTGACACTCATAGTGCACAGCCTTTTTCATTTTTCACTGCATCACTTGCCTATCAGAGCAACATTGAGAAAAAAAAGAAACTGAGGCAAGAGACAAGACAAGGCAGCCCATTGTTTCCTGATTAATTTATACTGGCCATTAAACCTCAGCCACTAAAACCACTTAGATTCTGAAATGTTAGTCTCCAAATTGGTAACAGAATACAAATTAAGCTTATTAAGATAAAATGAGGCTTAATGGGACCCATTTTCATCTTTAACTCTCAAATGTAATATCAGGACAACATAAATTATGAGGACACAAAATAAGCAAGAAAACAGATCAAGTTGATTGGAATATAAAACTAAATTATGATGTTACAGTCACCAAGAAAAGAAAATCAGATCCAGATGATGTTTTTCATTATCATCACTTTCTACTTTGATTGGTAGTTGGTGAGGGTGAATCTGCAAATAATTCCTGTCTTTCAAAATTCATGTTGACTTTGTCATATAGAACAATGAGAAAGGAGAACATATTTGAATGTGGGGTGGAAAGGGGGATGCTACAAAGATGTAGGGAAGGACGGAGTGAGAGAAAGGGGGGAAGAGAAGACCAGTGTTGCTGCTAGTATCTTGGTTATTTATAGTTTAAATGTCCTGGCTCTTTTTGCCTGAATTCATTGTCTGCCCCTCTGTCTCTTTCCTCCACTCCCCCTCTAGCCTCTCCCTCTCATTTTAACTCCCTCTCTCCTCCTCTCCATGTCTCCCTCCACCCAACCTCCACATCTCTCTCTCTCTTTCTGTCTCCATTCTTTCCATCTCTCGTCTGACTTCACCTCTGCCCTCTCTCCTCTCCCTCTCTGCCGTTCTTTATATCCCTTTCCTCCCTTCCCCTTCATCTCTCTTCTCTTTCATTAGATATTGGGTCAGTGCGCTCTGTTCAACCCCCACCCCCACCTCCCCTCTCCTTACCCCCCTCCCACTCCCACACCCATCCCCACTGATGCTGCTCACTGGTGTGGTGTGTTTTTAGTAATGTTACGCAATGGCCATCACAGACACACTGGGGGGCATAGGAGGGTGGTGGGGTGAGGGAGTGGAGAGAGAAAGCTGGATGGGGAGGAAAGGAGGATGAGCAGCATCAAGGCAGAGAGTGAGAGAGAGAGAGAAAGAGAGCTTGCTGCTCATTGCTCATTGACCCACTATCTTGCTTGGTCTCATGGTCGCATCAGTCAAATCTCAACCTTCATGACCTAATGGCTGATTCTGACCCATTTACACTTGTGTTTTCCACTGGACCGTGAATGCATTTTAATGTGGTGTAATGTGTGACATTATGACCACAAATCGCTTTTCATTCAGCTTTTTTTGCTCTGTAAATCAAAGCACAATCACATCTTAACTATACATGTGTGTTTGTGGTGTTGAACTGATGCATAATATTCAAGTTCTAATTGCACTACAGCTCCTATGAGTCACTCTGTGTGCTGAGAGTAAGACCTCTGTTTAAATCATTTATTAGATCAATAGGCTGCTGCATTTAATATGCACAGGCTTTTTTTAAGCAACATATTCTAGGGCCTATGAAGGGGTTTATTTCAACATTTTCAACATTTGGAAAATCAACATTGTAATATTTGAAAATCAATGATTATTCTTCCCTCAAAAATGATTATGCAAAGCTGTTAGGATGACTCAGGACTATAAATTTATCCAGTAAGTGGGGTTAATTAAATGCCATAAATATTTTGTAGAGTAGTGTAATTTTCTGAGTCTGAATATTTTATTAGTACAACTGTAACAATAGGTTCTTTCAGCCAAAACAAATTTAAATAGTATTCTGTGTGGTTATATTTGCAGCACTGGGCAGTTCAGATATTGTATATGATGAGTTTTTGTAGCATCTGTACTCTATGATTTCTAACCAGATTTGTGGGCATGTATTCATGATTGACAGTAATAGTAATGATCATCGTGAAGTAGGGCTGGGCGATAAAATGATATCGATATATATCGCGATAGAATCTCTCCTGGATAGACAAATATGACATGGTCGATAACAACGCCGAAAAAACTAATTTCACCTGTGTTCTGACAGACAATATGAACAGCCAATGATAATGAGAATAGCGCCGCGCTGAACCAATCATATGGCTGGAACAGAGTTAGAGACAGGTCAGGTTAGGTTGACGCGCACAGCGCAGAGCGCAGGAGTAACGCAGGAGTAGAAGCGAGATAAAAGAGAAAATGACGACAGAAAATGTTAACGAAACGACCGCGTTACTGAAGAAGACGCCTCAACGGACACAGCCCCGAATGACACAGGACTGACAGGTACAGAGAGGAAATACAAAATACCTGACTTAACATTAGCTACTATTTACTCTCTTTGTCTCATCTTTCTCTCTCTCTCCCTTTCGGTTCATCCGGGTATTTTGCAAATTTATAATACATGCAGACATAAAGTTGGCGTCTCAGTCATAGCTGTTATCTCCGTCATAACACCGGTAGTTTCCGCTTTAGCTGTGCCCGTTCTCGCGACTAGCATACAGCTCCTGCAGTGCTCTGCGTGTGAACTGTAAGGCAACAACAACAAAAAAATAAAAATAAAAATAAAAAAAGGTGTCACAACTCGTCCACTGACACTGTGTGAGTTGAATCATCAAATAGCAAACATTTAGCGGGCAGCCCTAAAATTGACCTTATGCTATCTTCACATCTCACTCAGGAGTAAAAATGAACCTCTTAGTTGACAGAAATAGTGATTTGATTTATATCAAGAGACATATTGATATCGACTGATATGAAAAATCATATCGTGATATGATTTAGTCCCATATCACCCAGCCCTATCGTGAAGTGTAAATCACACTGAATGATATCAATATGCATTTCCTGTCTGTGTGTTAAATTTGACTGTGTTGTGACTCACAAAAGGAGTACAATTTATGATTAAAATTCATCTTAAGCAGTATCTTTGCCCCATGTCCGCTCTACATACCCCCCTTCGATTCTCCCATGTTCTTGAGGGAAGGCTTTTGGCTCCTGCTGAATATCCATATCTATTACAGGCCATATTCTATAATTTTCTGATGGTTAAAATGCGTCCGTAATGATGCGTTAAATTACGGAGGAGCACAGTGAATATTTTATGTAATGTTAATCCCATCTGAATGTGTCTTTGGACATGTTTTCATTAAGCAACAGTTTAACTGTTGGCACTGAATTTCCACATGCACATAGGCTTTATCACGTGTCTGCAGCTGCTTCACAATTTACTCCTGCACCTTGTGCGTCCACAGCCCATCCTGACCACCTCCCTACAGTATGACTTCCATTTGGTACATAAATGTAGCTCTTCCTATACCTTAAAAGATCTTGCCAGGCCCCATAATCCAGGCAGCTGTTACATTTCCTTGCTAAATGTAATTGGGAAAACAAATAAGTAGTATATAAACATCATTTCTAGGAGACAGGGTTGGTCCTGCAGTATGAAGTTATTGTAAATGAGATGAGTGCACAAATGTGAAAGTGGATAAGTGCACATTTGCATTCAATTACAAAAGGGATATTTTTTATTTGTAGATGATTACTATCATATTGATATTGTTATGTATGTGTATTCGTGGTGCTGGAATTAAACACTATAATAATGAGTAACACACATCTCTTAGAATTTAGAGAAGTTTCTATAATCAACATTGATAGTGTTGAAATTCCCAGAAATATTGGAATATTATTAATAGCATTTATTTATTTGCTTTTATGCCCCAATCTCTCTGCAGTGCGCTGTAGACAACTGCAGCTGCTGTCAGTCGTTTTCTCTTCTTTTCTTTTTGTATTATATTATATTCAAGAATACATTGAAGTGAAAAAGCCAAAGACTGAGAGGTTAAAGGTGAAGAATCAAGGTATTTAATAATTTAAATAATTCAATAAATCTCCCAAAATAAAGATACAGGAATATTAATCATAATCTGAGCTCACATCACATTGGGGCTATGCTGCCTAGCATGTTGCTATCAGAGAGGATTTTGGGAGGATGTAATGTAGAACTGCAGAATGAGGGCAGGTAGCTGTTCCACATATAGCAGCCTGGTGTAATTTTATACAGGACCAAACATCTGTTGCCTCATTTATCAATGAGCTTTGCTGGGATGCTATCAGCTTTGTGAGTCTCTTACATTCCTTTCATTTCTGTCACCTCTCTGCCTCTCACATCTTTTCAGTCTCTTTCTCTTCTCTTCTTCCTTCCCTTCACTCTCTCCATGTCTTCATTACCTCCTTTCACTCCTTTCCCCTCGTTCTCTCCCTCTGTACCAAAGGAATTTGTCAGATTGGGAGGGGGAGAAAACATTGCAGAAAGTTTCACTAAACAAAACTAGGATAGAGGAGTGAAGGGACCAGGGAGAGAGCTGAGGGATTTCTCAAAAGGGGGACAGTGTGGTTGTTTGCAGGTTTGTTTAATTGTTTGACCCTGTACTGTTCCAAATACAGTCTACAGATTTATACATTTAAATGAAAACCCATGAATGGAGCGGTGATGGTGTCCTCATCAGTCATTGTCCGGCAGTATAGTACCACTAGCCTTGTGTTTTTCTCCTTATTTTCTTTTTTTTTTTTCTTTTTCCTTATTTTATTGTTATATATTCATGTGCAAAATCTTCAGCCAACAATGCTGCTGTGGGATTTGTTTAGATGGGCACATTTAATTTATGTGAGATTTAACAGAGTATAACTCTGTGTAGTCCTACACCTGAATTTACTCTCAAGCAGTCTTTCTGCAAATTGCCTCGATGGAAGCTTAACTTTGTGAACTGAGAGAAATTGTGGAGCACAAAATGGGGAAGCTATCCATCTTATCGGGGCCATCCTGCTGCTAGAGTGCGCCCACAAAAGAGGTCCAGTATGGTTTGCAGTCTGTCATGAGACGGTTGGTATTGTATATAATTCCTTTGAATTCAATCTGTGTTATATTGTTAGTATAAAGAGCAACAAGTCGTCACAGCATTACAAATTTCATCTGTTTTTAAGCAGGATGAGTGGATGAAATTACCGAGTAAAATTCATGCACTTAGATCTTAATAGTGACTGTTTTCACCGCCACAGTTGAGCGCCAGATTCATTTTTCTGTTATACTTGAACAAACATTTGTTTCTCAGCCACATCTGGTACTGTCTGGTCAAGGTACTGTTTTGGGGGATTAGTGAGTTGTTAAATGTGTTTGGTAACTGCACCCATTGTTCAAGCTAAAGCGACTCTACTAAGCTAGCACTTTGTCCTGAGTGCATATGCCGCATACAGCATAAAGTCCCATTTAACAGCTGAAGAAGAGCTAGCAGCTCTACAGCTCTGTCCCAAACAAGTATTGCTGTTTTTCCAATTTCAGAAATTACTTGTGCCTTGTAACAAGACTTTCTGTTACAGTAAAATTAGACTTTGTCTAACTATTAAAGGAGATTCCTGTGCTGAGCAAATGTAGGAGATGTATGGAGAGATGTCTGTATTTATTTACAATCATATGCTGATACACATGAAGTTGGTCGCATGATGGGAATTTAGCAGATGTATGTGGTGATGCTGATGCTTTACAGTTATCATACATGTCACCTGATCTAATTCGCTTATTGCAACATGGTGCTTCTCACATGTTAAGTCAGGAAGATCTTATTCAGCAGTTTTCTCAGCAGATACACAACTAAACCCAGAAAAAGAGCAAACAATGACACATCACATTTAGCAGGTTTGTTTGTCATGTTCAGCGCAGTATAGCATAAAGACTGGAAACAGCTAGCCTAGCTCTGTCTACTTTCATGCTGTTACAAACGATTGTCCAGTAACTGCCGCCGTCAAGTTTGGATGCAGATAATGACATTTAGTTTGACACATTAGAGCAGCTGCTCGCCTCCACTGGTAAGAAGGGATGCACTTCAGCTCAGAGACATTTTAATATTAGGAAACCTGAGCAGGATGAACCCATTTGACTCGAAAAATCTGAACACCTGGCTGGGGTGGTCTCTGACCACCCGGGGCCTCTGTGGTGCTCTCCACCACACTGCTCATGTCCTGCCAAATTATAATTAACCAGTCATTAGCTGTTTCTCACCAGCCACATGACAACATACTGCTTCATTTCCTGTCTCACAAAAAGAAAAGACAGGATGGTATTTATCTAGCAAACCCCATCAGTTTTTCGTCAACCTAGCACATGAAGCTCACAAATTAATTTATGTGTTGTGTACACGTGTTCCTGATAGAAGTACTGTTTACTCTAAATTGGTTAGACAAATAGACTGAGAATCTAATTTGCATTTATTAGCAATTATCTTTAATAGGTCTCTCCATTGTCGAATATAAATTCTGAAATTAAAGTGAAATGAATTGGCTGTCCGTCTGTGATTAAAATGAAATACAGCTCATAACAAGTCAAGCACGAAGTAGTCAGCCGCTCTGTTCTTATTTCAGAAAAGCACATCTTCCATGTCATAGTTTTAATCCAGAAACACAGCTGTTTACAGTATGTTATGTTACAGTTTATTTGAAAGATACTACATTGATTTTATTTAATGCTCTTGTTATTTCTAAGTTTTATTTGTACAAAAAGCCAATAAACACAGCGACACACCCCAAGAGTAAAACAAAGCCACAAAAGATAGCAGATCGTCATTAAAAGGAGGGATTTCCCTTTTGAAATCTTTTAAATATCAGGCATGCGTAAATCCATATTTAATTGGTCTGCTAGTTTAGTGAGAGGCGCCCATTGTTGCTCTCATTTTTCCCATCTGATTTCGCAATTATTAAAGCTAAGTTTTCCTGGTAAAACAGAAAATCTGCTCATTTGGCCATGTCAAGTGGATGGATGATGATGAACTTAAGCAGTGGCTCCTCTACATGTCCAGTTACAGTGTCTGATTTAATACAAATGATTAAAGCTACCAGCTGCAGACAGCATATATGGTGGCTAGTGACCCTACATTTAGATTAGTAAAACATTTTAAACATGGTTGACAGCAAAAAGCTCAACCTTAGCATCAGAGATTATCCTGGTAATGTAGAACATTCACAGACCATCACTATAAAAATCATATATAGACATACACTCGTGTCTTTTTTAGGCATTTTGCATTTTCAGAACAACACAAAATAACACTACTACAGTATCGTGGCAAAATATACAACAGACACATAAAAAAATATGTCTCCTACTTTCAAATGACTCCAGGCTGCCTAACAACAATTAACTGTAAGTTTCATGGAGCCAGGCTCCTTTAATGGGTCTGTATTTATATAGTATGAGTGTAATTGTGAATCTGAGCAAAATGGACTCAGAAGACCAAAGAATAAAAATAGAACAACAGAAGGAGTTGCTAGCACGTCACCACAAACCAGGTGCCTGGCAAAAGAAAAATACATGGATGAAATTAGCCCCAGTGCTGCTGGTTAATTGTAAACAGACACTACTGGCACTGGCTATGGACTGGCAAAGTGTATTAGCCCCATTGTACCTCCATGGCCCAACTCAGCATAAACTTGTCACCTCTGTCTCCTTTTCTGTGGCAGCTTGATCAGCCATAGCTCCCTCTCAATGACCGGGAGATTTTAAGAAGCCACGCTTGTAACAGCTGTATAGCCTTTCGCACCACATGCTCCACTGCTCGCCTTCCCAGCGTAGCGCTGCGCGCCATACGCTTCTGAGCCCAGCACCACCAAATCCAAAAGCCATTAGCCAAAGGTAAGATTCTCAAGGTGTTGGTTATTTAGTATCACTGAAAAGATGCAAGCTCAAACCGTGAAGCTTTGAGGCATCTGTGCCTAGGCCCATGGGTAGAGTTGCTGGGCTTTACTGTATCCATTGAGACAAAGTAATGAGCTGAACTTAAGGATGTTTGTATTCAATACAGATGAGGAAGTTACAGTCACTGCAAGGTTTATAAATGCATGAAAGTAAGGATGAAGAGCATCACCTCAGAGAAAACCTCTCCGGATGAATTAACATTAATATATTAAGAAAAGAAAGAAACAGCATTCTCTGTGCATCACACTTGGTAATCACTGTCCTGAGCCAACAGCCATCTTTGCTGTGCAACACGCCTCCTCAGTCTCTGATGTTCATTCACCTTTGTGCCTCAGATTACTTTTATCGGCATTTCTGAGCATGCTGACAGATTAGCCACCAGTAGTTAAAGAATAAAGACAATGTTACTGTATAACACAGCACTGGTTCAGAGGAGGTGCTTGTACTTACATCTCAGGTCACAGATATTCACACACACGCTTTCATGCATCTCAGTGTGGGCTAGTCCTCTGGTAAAAGGATGTCTGTTTCATCACACTAACAGCCAGCATCAGCTTCATCAGCAGTCCTCTGATTGGCTTTGTGACAGTAGGGGGCCACCGTCTTTTTTATTGGTATAAATCATCTGCAGAGAGTCACAGAGGCACTCTTGCTGTGAGGATAAGAGGGTGATGGTTTCATCCCACCCCTGAGGTGGGCTGGTCTCGCAGAAGGCATCATTCAAGCCATGGCCAATGTATAATTTGGGCAGGGGCCACCGAAGAGTGACACTCATTATTTCAAGTACTGTGGGAGGAGGGTGGGGGAAGGAGGAGTGACAGAGGAGTTTCAGTGGGAATTGTATACAGTTACACAATTCTTTGTTTGTTTCTGTGTGAGCAAAGTTTGGTTCCACTGTAAATGGGAAAACATATGGAAGCTACTCGTGATCTCACCGTTCTACAGATTTAGTCTGTTCATCTGCATTTGTCTCAAAATCAACAACAAAACCACACTATCAATGTGCAGAAACTGATGTATTGACGTTGTATTGGCATGGATCAGGCTTGCAAAGTGGTTGTCTTTAATTTATAGTAGAAAAACCTCACTATGATATTGAAATTGGAATTGTGTCTTAAGGCATTAGAAAGTCACCTTTATCCTCTAAAAAAAAAAAAATGTGTTTTTGACAGTTAATGCTAGATATTTTATTTCCATAAACCATGGCGAGCATACAGACTGCCGGGTCATGTGAAGGTTAAATGTGCAGATTTGTTACCAGCCACAAGACCATGTGCCCTGGCCACAGAGTGTGTCTTCACTGGCTGCCTGATTGACTTCTTCCTCAGCACTGTGTTAAAAAATAGACTGATTGACTGAGATCTCCTTCTGGCTCTGTCAGTGTTAAGGTACCCAGCAGAGGATAACTTATCCACAATGTTTCTTGGCAAGTTTATGATCAATAAATCCCCCATCCACCAAACACTTGACTTAACACAGTGTTAATGATAATAAAACTGATGACACCAAGGTATTCAGTGTCCCAAGAAGTTTTATGACAGTGTGACAGTGAGCCAGCATGCACAACCATCAAAGCAGCTGCTATTAATTTAATTATTTACACCTGTGCTGGTCTCATCAGTCAAAATGTTGTTCAGGGATGATCCATCTCTTTCTCTCTTGTTTACTTCCACCACTTAATTCTTTCAAACCCAAAGAGGTTGACTCCGAAAATGCTATCTGGCATGTACAGAGCAGATGAAACAGCTCAAAAAAAAAGCACTTTAAAGGACTGTCAACCCTAATATGCAGTGTCGTACTAGCATAATTGTTCATCTTTGTCACTGTAATTGTAAAAATCACACATAGCAAAGTGCTGAAAATATGCGCAATCCAGCAAATGTGCGGAATCAATGTTTAAGACAGCTTGATAGTTGTGGACTGATTATCCAAAATACAGAATATTATAAGTAAACCACAGCGTTTATAAACTGACTGTCTCAGGTTACGTACGTACAACATGATATGAGCTGCTGATTGATACACCTGATGACAAGCGGAGGCCAGCTTTTCGTAATAATTGAAAAGGAACAAAATCAGACTGAGTACTGTACATTCTAAAAAAATGCTGATATTTTATACTCATTTGATTTGTTTCACTTGATTATCTGTCACTTACTGGGTATTATTTGGAAATCACACATGTATAATCTAATGCTGAGGTTACTAGGTTTCTTCCCACGAGACAATAAAGTGTGGCTCCCCACCTGAATTGCAGCGACTTAAGCGGTGAGAGAGAGGAGGAGGCTGAGCTGCCAGCTCTGTCTAAATGGGAATCTTTGTCTCGGGTGGCCACGCATACAGTGTGTGAGAGAGAGAGAGACAGAGAGAGTGGGAGGCTGTGTGAGGGAGATAGGAGAGAAGGAAGGGAAAATGCAATTCCAGATTATAGCGGCCAGTTGCAGCGTGGTGGCAGTGTGTTGGAGGGAGTGAGGGAGAGTGCAGCGAGAGGAGGGAGGGAGGGAGGAGAGAGAGCAGTGATGGAGGAAGAGAGGAGATGATAGCTTTGCGCGGTGTGAATGGATGTGACATAATGTGGGACATTCATACTTCTGGAGATGTTAGCACCAAACAATAAATTTAAAACTGAAAACCAAACACAGATACAGAGAGAAATGCATATTAAAGTTGAGGGAGTCATGGCACAACAGTGTCTCATTTATCTTCTACTTTTGCACATCTCCTAGCAACCATAAGCAGACACCATTTTGAATACTATAATACTGTATGTATGTTATAGGATGGCTGAGAAAATAGCAGAAATCGTGTACAGATTCACAGGAATGTTAAATATTAATGGTCTTTTATGGTGGGTTGATTCCAAACTCGATGAGCTAAGTATGTTATTCAGTGCTCTTGTTTTACTTCAAAACACTCCTGTTCAGCAGTTAAAGATTTAACATGGATTATATATAAACTAAATTCACAATGTGCTGTTGCCATAATCATATGATCAAGGTAGCCAATCAGAGAGATCTGACATGCCCAAATTGCTATTGTAATAGTCTGCACAGATTTAGCACAAGATGTTATTAGATTTTACTAAATGGTTTCAAAAACAATCAATGTTGCTGCATAGTCTAAATGTGCTCAATGGAACTAAAAGGGCTGAAGTTGTGCATCTTCCTACACACACCATACTGTTCTAAAAGGCGTCTGCTTAATAATACTCAGACATAATTGCCATGATATTAACTGTATTAAGTATTAACCAAGGCATGCATGCAGTAGGGAGCAGTCTAGAAAAAAGTCCTCATATGGCATTATCTCAAGACAAAGCCAGTAAGGATCTCCCAGTAATAAACTCAAATCCGAACAAATAATGATGTAATGTTTTCGATACTACGACTCAGCCCTTTATAAATGCTGAGACCCTCTTCATGTCTACTGCGTAAACTAAAGGCACTAAACTCTGAAACCTTTGACCAAAGATTCCTTGGGCAATATATGGGCATAACTAAGTTCATTTAACTTTGTAGCATCTCACATTTGCACAACAAATAGTTAAAGTATAACTGAGACAAGAGGACATGAATGTGAGGCTATATCTCGAAACACGTAGTGCCTTTGCTCATCACAGTCCTCCTGAAACCAAACAGAATTTCAACATGCAGCCTCACAATAGAAGTTCACACCGTAAAATTTATGAAATGATGAAAGCATTTTGCAGCATGTTGAAAGGTTTTGAGACGCTCTGGTGAAATATCTTAATGCATTCATCAAAGTCTACCTGATGAAAACACTTTTGTCGGGCCGGAGTGTTTGCTGAGGTGTATTAAAGATATGTAAATATGAAACAGGCTTGTGGTAGAGTCCTGTCATCATTTTTGCCTACTTTTATGTTAGGCTTTTGGTATAAAATTAATTTTTCTTCTGTGGTCACAGATGAAAAATGTATAATATCTGAAACATGCTCTCACCGTGATGAGGAGAAAGACAAAATGGTAATTTGATAATAAGGTTGATGTGCTACAGTATGTGAGAGGTAAAGTTTGTAAGGTGAGTATATATTGTGGCGTGTGTGTGTAACTGGCGCCTATTTGTGCTGGGAACTAGTCTTTCGGCCCTCAAACGCCAATTAACAAGGGTCTATTTAATTGCAGTGGTTTGGGAGGGCATAGCACTACCACTGGAGCTGGAACCAAGCAAACACCCACCCCACCCCACCCATGGCCACACACACACACACACACACACACACACATTCTACCTTTACCAACAGTGGACTGTCGTAAGGGTGACACAAGCACGCTCTAATTATTTTTGAAAAATTAATTAATTTATATTCTTCTGGTGTCTTTCAAAAAACTTAATCATGTAGTGTGCTGCAATTTGTAGCACTTTTACTGTATATGAGATCATATTACAATGAAGTTGTAATTCTGTCGCCACAAGAGTGGGCCAAAAAGGCATGCCTATCTGTGGCTATTAATGTCTGTGAAGACTTTGTTATCCATCAACGTAAGAAGGGCTGGAATCAAGGGCAACTTAACCTGGTTAGATATTTGAGGACGTCACTTCTTTTTCCAAGATGAGATGTCCAGGTATTTAACCTGTGGGATTTATTATTACACACAGTGTCACTTTCGAGTCGAAAGAAAAGGCCCGGCTGTTGTAATGCCAGCTTCTAACACCCTGGAGCATTAATTCGATAGTTTTGAAGGCTGTATTTTTTAGACCATTTTAGCCCTCGGGTGGCGATACCATTTCAGTGAGTTTAATAGTCTCAAACTCACACTTTTCAATACCAAGCATAAAAAAAAAAAAAAAAAAGACTTGCCCAATATTTATATTCGAGTGCTTACTAGGTATTGGTGTTGGTCGTCGAAAATAGAGCACCTAAGCGATTGAGGCCGCTATCGAAAACTGAGTGATCTCAACAACCCAGCTATTGACCAGACATATTTGAAGTTCATCTTTCAATGTGCTTTCATCACAATGACCGATCTCAAAATGTCTAAATAGTTCTCCTATGTTGTGTTTTTTTAGAATTTTGAAGTTAGGCTTCAGAATTCATTGGTTAATTGAGGTTTGAACCCACAACTCAAAATTTCCAAAGTCCTTCTAAGCCATTTGGTCAGGAACCTAAGTGAGCTGTATTTAGTGCCTTGAGTCTCACTTTGGCTGTTGGACTTGAAATTTCACTGAGCCCTCACAAGAAATGAACTTCAGAACTTTCTGCAAGCAGTCCTCAACACACCGAAAGCAATTAGCAGATGCTCATTTTTTCTGTCTATCTATATAAAAGGTGGCTCTAAGAATTGTCACTGCCCTGCCGCTGATTTAAGGCATGATCACCCAAATGTCCCTGTTGGGTTCATCAGTCTACCTGTTGTGTGAGTAACAACAGGAAGGTCCACTGCTGGATAGGCACACACACAACCTCTAATGAGCAAGCACCACTGCCTCCTTTCTTCCTCTTTCATTTGCTCCTCCTCCTGCCTCCTCACCTTCTCGCTTGCTATCAAGGTGTTTAGATTAAACTCTCATATCTTCTTTTCACTCTGTCTGTCACTTTCTTGTAATTGTGACAGAGTTTCCTCAAAGCTACACAAATCTCTCACCTAATTGTCACCTTTGTCTCAAACATTGCATCTTAATCATCTTCTTGTCTTTCCTTCTAATCACATTTTTGTATTTCTTTTAGTTCCCATCCGTCTTTCTCCTTCCTTTCTTTGCATTTTTCTGACTCTAATTTCATCAATTTTCACCATCTGTCCTTTATATCTCTCTTTTTCATTATTGCCCATCAGTACCAGCGGACATTTGAATCTAGGTAACTAGAAGCACACAAATATATTACGGATAAAATATTTTTGTTGTTGGCTACTTTTTCTTGGTCATAAAATTTCTATGTCTATTGAAATGAGGTGTGCAAATTAAAATTTTGATTTAACTGTCCCCTCCATTTCCCTGCTCTTTTCTTTCTCATGTTAACAGGTTCCTTTTAAAGGCATGTGTTGTATAGATCACTTTGAGGATGCTGGTTATAGCGATGCTTTGAGCATTTTTGAGTCCATCCATCCATCATCCATCCATCTGTCCATCTTCACAGAATATATTGTCAAGCCATCCATGTGTTAGTATTTCTGGTTTCTAGAACGTTCATTTCATTGCTGTATCACGCTGGCCAGTGTACTTTGAAATTTCCTTTCCTGACTATAAAAATTTACAGTATAGCTATAGTCTATAAAGGTCCTAGTAGTGCTTTACACTAATTTTCTAAAAGAAATCACACTCCTATAGTATCTGAACACATTGCTGATCAGAATACTCATTCTGGATTAAACAATTTAATAAGAAATATAACAAGAGTATTGAGTAGGTTTAAAACATGTTGTGTGTGTGGTCAAAACACCAGAGCTTCCACGACATCTCAATAGTGGTCAAAAATATGTCATATTAAATCTCCAAAGTGTGTGTAAAAGTGTGATATGGTCATAGATATCAAAACAAGTTATTAAATAGTAATTGAATCAGTGGATCACCTAGCTAAATGGGTTGAAGTTACAGCATAAACATAAAGTATGACTGAGATACAAGAATATGTCAACATCAACTCTTCCACCAAAAAACTCTCACCTGTTGATGCTTGATGAGAGGGGGAGACAAGAGGAGGATATAGGAGAGTCACAGGAAGCAGTGTGATGAATAGTGGGACAAAAAGGAGGACAAAGGGAGACAACAGGACATGGAGGTGGAAGAAGTAGTGGGTAGAAGATGTAGAGTAGCACAAGGCTGAAGAGGAGAAACTGGAGAGGACAGTGTAAAGTTAGTGAAGGACTCAAAAGAAGAGAGGGGCAAGAGGTGGATGTTAGAGGATGAAGAGAGGTGAGAGATGTGAAAGAGGAGGGAGAGGGTACAAAAGGAACAGAAGATAAAGGAGAGGAGGACAAGGTGGCAGGAGAAAGGCAAAAGAGAAGGAGGGGAAGGTTGAGGAGGTGAAGGACAAGGAGTAGGGTACCAGTGCAGTGCTGTTGCTTTCCCAGCGGCTTGCCAATTAGGACACTTTCTTCTATAAATACTCCAGGCTCTGCTATGTGGGTCACACCTCTCCCTCTCCTCCTCTCCTTCCATCCATCCCTTGCCTCCTCCCTCTTGCTTTCCATCCATCTGTCTGTCCATCTCCACTGAGGCCTGCGCGCCTGCCTGACAGCTGGTGGATGGAGGCTGTGCGTTGGAACGTGGGGATGATGGGGAAGAGGACAGAGAGGGAACTCAAGTTGGTGTCAGGTCCACTCGAAATGAGTTTTTAAAAGTTTCCTGAAAGTTTTACGGTAGTTTGGTTTGAAGAGGGACCATTCAAACTGTCTGTTAGTTTTAGATTTTATGAATTTCTAAGGTTGGTGGGTTTCTAAGGAGGCTTGTGCTATACTTTTTTCTTTTTAACAAAGCCCATGAAAAAACTTCCAATGAAGTATGTAAAAACAAGTCACTGTATATATTTTTGAGAGATGGCATTGGAGCAAACCTTACTTAAACAGGGACTATTTTCAACAGTGGATTAAAACACACTTGAGTGAGCTGATGAGTATGTATACCACCAAGTGATAGATTCAAATTAAACTACAGTGCCCATGTTCAAGGTAATTAAGGAACATGTCATCCAGTGAAAGGATGTGATGGTGTGTTTAATAGTTTTTGGACCACAATGGAGCTCTAGAAGGAATAAGTTATAATCAGGCTTTGGCTACACAAAAAATACATATTACAAAGATCAATTGGTTTTATTTTTTCTTAGATTTTGCTGACAATAAGGAAAATCTAGAATATTGGCAGTGATATACTTAATCTGTTTTAAAAGCATGTAGACATCAATTGCTCCTCTTTTGCTCAAAGTTATGATATTTGGCCAGCTTGCTCATTGCCATTATCAAGTGGGGCTGGATATCTACACACAGTATGCATTTGATGTCTAATGCTGTCTAACATTGCTGTGTCAGGTCCTTAATTGTATGTGACTGTGACCATTTGCACAAATTGCCCTTCTCTTCCTCTGCTGTTTGTTTCCTGAGCACCACTTATGGATTGCAGGATGGAAACTCACTAACACACTGACTCTTGCACTCTTTGCTTTTAGTTTCCTGTAATCCCCAGTGATATGGTAATCAAAGCTCATTCTACTGTTGCACTCAGTGTAAGTCACTCTGAGTAACAGTGTCAGCTGAATTACCGAAATGACAATGTAAAGTGTGGATGATGACACATTCTGACAGATGGAACTGATGCAACATTTGTTTATCGAAGCATCACTCAGCTTCACATTCATATTATCATACACATTCCTACCTGTGAGCTTTCCAATACAACTGTAGACTCCTGCTTATGGCCATTCAGCAGCTCTACTAGAATAACTGGGTGCCTTGCTTGCGGGTGCATCAATGATAGTAGCTGAAAGAGGGGAAACAATTGTTTTTCCCTATCCCCCTACAAGCCTAAAATGTTGCTTCTCTAATGTCCAGGCCTCTGCCAGCTTGAATTTCAATCATATTGTTTTTACTGTGTCTTTTTACAGAAGCCTGATATATTGATATGAGGAAGATTGCCAAGGAAGCTCAATGAAACAGTAGTTGTTTGTTGACTAGTGGGCTCCTGATATCCTCAGTGCAATCATAGCTGCCTACCTCAAACAGCAGAGTTATTAAAGGGGAGTCCACACTGAATCATACAGGACAGAGAGTCTAAATCAGTGATGTTATAGCCTGTGTTTCGCCCTTAACAGCTTTTTTTACATAAGCCCTCATACTTACAGACTAATCTATAAAATAGATGCCTTCCAAAATGAACCTTATGTCTTTCATTCATATGAGCATTCATAATAGCAAAAACTATTTGGTATTGCTGACATGTTTAAAAGCCCCAAGACAGGAAGAAAACATCTGTCCCAGTTGTTAAACCACACCCACCAAACTACCCCATGTCTTCCCCTAATGCTGAGGTCAGATTATTTAATATTTTGGTTTATTGAGGTGAATGTTGTGTCATGTGGCTCAGCAATCATTCTTAAAGTCTTGTAATAAATTTTTCCTCAGAGTTAGTGGAGGGTTAGTGTGTGGGTGCACAGAACACATACCCCAGTTTAGTATCCCACAGGTGTGATTAACTTGGTATAATGCTCCTGATCCAAGGGTGTTTACAGGTGCACTGATATGAAATCAAACTTAATTCCTCTTTTACTTTGTCTTGTAAATATTTGTGCACCTGAGTGCTATGTGCTTAAACGGGGTCATCGTTACAGAACACACTGTAGTTGTCAAACTAGGCAAATGATGATATGCTTGTGTTTTTGTTAAGACGTCATGATGCATCCCAGATGCTCAGCTGTCTTCAGCTACGATACACAGGCTAAAACGAGCAGCAACGGACAACACCTGCTGCAAAATGACTAACTGGGATGTGTCCACAAAACAGTGCAGTGCAGCAGTGGTTCCTGGTCTTGTGTTATTAGTGTGGATTTACTCTTTAACTGCTTCAAATCAAACTGATCTGAGGGTGTAAACAGCTTGTCAGTTGTAGTTGAAAAATCCTAAATGAAAATGGCTCAAACCCAGGTATGTCATGATTCATGAAAACTCTACTGCCATTTATACCACTTGTAACAACTAAAACAGTAGTAGACCAACATTAAATAAAGCATTGATGTCATCATTTATTTTTGATTCTTTACACACTCTTTTTTTCCCCATTGTCTGTCTCTCTCCCTTTTCCCCAAGGGTCTTTTCGATCTCCCTCCCCGATTCTCTCGCTCTCTGAGCCATCTCACACACACCCCACCCCCCACCCCCATCCACCTCTCTCTGGGTGAATTTGTACATGTGGTTATGTAAGGGCAAGCAGTCAGCCTTCCTCCTGCAGCAGTTGTACTATCAGCCGCAGCCACAGTGAGAGAGGACAGAGCCACCACCCCAGTCCATTGCTATAGTATGATATAGAGGAGAGGGCTTTCTTTCTGCTGAAAATTAATTTATGCATGTGGTGTTTGGGTAGGCAATCTGCGGGTACATTTTAAAAGGGGTACAACATTTTGGGCCCGGGCAGATTACTACTTCACATTCTTAGTAGATAGTTACATTACTTTGCATTTGAGAAATATCCAGTACAATCACTGTCTTCTGTTGCTGCACAGTGGAGCATTTTGGAGTCGCATCTTACAAGACTGTACAAAAATATGAATCGTACAAAACTGCACACATAATCACCACTTAATTACAAAGTGCATCAATCTAACAACAACAGGTGACTGGTAGTTGGTCCAATAAAAACTGGATTCAACAATATTACATATATCACTTCTCCAGTCTATTAATATCCTTTCTTATCATGATCATAGACAGACCATATAAACATGAGGAAGCATGTAATTTTCAAATATCATAACAAAGATCATCCTCTTCATATGAGATGTGTTAGCACTCTTTCAGTGGTACTGTACCAAAAAACACAAGCTTCTTCAATTAATTAAATTGAGACCATTAATATAAATGAAACTGGGCGAGATGGCATATAGCTGAAATCATAAGCTCTCCTGAAAACAAAGATAGCAAGGACATAGCATTCACCTCTGCCTGCTGAAACTCTGTGTTGTCCTACATGAGCCAGTTTTGATGCATAGCTTCTGTCCATCACATATCTTGCACTGTCTGCAGTTATCACACATGAACTCCTGTTGTCCTTGAAACCTGTGCTTTTTTTTTTAGGTGACAGGATATCTCTTGGTGTCACCATGATGAATCCTGTTCATTTGTTGTAGGAAAATAAAAGATTCAGATTATGACTAATACATATTTACTTGTTTCTATGCTGCCAGGAGGTAGAGAGTGTATGTTTTGGTTTTACATGTGAAGAGATGTTGTCTGTGTGTGGATGTGTGAACATGGTTTTTTTTTATTATATTGGTGGGGTCAAAAAACCAGGAGCCCACTATACTTGTGGGGGGGGGGGGGGCAGCTTTGTGAGGACCAAAATGCTAGACCCCACAAATGGCTGTTTGAGGGTTAAGATTTGGTTTTAGGCTAAGGTTCAGGGTATTCAGTTGTGAAGCTTAAGGTTGGGGTAAAGAGCTAGGCAATGCAAGCTGTCAATGACTGGAACCAACAGGGATGGGTTTACAAGGATATGTGTGTGTGTGTGTGTGTGTGCATCCAAAAAAAATTCTGATATTAAGCAACTGGGTGTTTGGAATTGGAAAGGGTGAAAAGGGAAACGGTGTGTATATAGCACACAGTGTGTGAGTGTGTGTGTTTTTGTATGTGTGAATATATGCATGTGAGTGTGTGAGCAAGTGTGTGAAGTGTCTATGTGTGTAGTATCGTGGATGGACCCGTTGAATGGGATTAGATATGGCCGACAGCTCAGCTCTGGCCCTAAGTGGCTTGTACAAGGCACAGGCATACACACACACGTTTGTACTTTATACTGTATACTTATGAGAACCCTTTTTGATATAGTAGATTTTAGACCCTAACTCTATCCAAAGCCATCACAAATATATTACCCTGTTCTTTTATACTACCACTGCCAAAGTCTGAAATTACCAATTCATTCATTTAGTGGCTTCCCGTAAACATAGCGACACCAAAAGTAAAAATACTCCATAACAAATAAAAGTCCTACATTCCAAGCTGGAACAAACTACAGAAATATTATTAGCTAAATGTACTGAAAGTATTAATTATCATTTCAGATCATAATAGTATTATCAGTTACCGATGTTGTATAAACTGATCAAGTTTTTTTAATGTTAAATCTTAATATACAAAGTATTTAATAATTAGAGCTCTACTTCTTGAAGTAAAATGTGTCAAATATTTCTCTCTGAAATGTAAAGGGGTGCAAGTATCAACCCATAAACCAAAATGTCCTCCCTTTGTAAGGATTAAAAGGTTGGGCCTCACAATGATAGAAATACAAGAACACAAACACACACAGAGTCCTGATTTGTTCTGAACACTCTGAAGTGGAAGCAGTGCGCAGTCTTGTCGTTGCTATAATTAGACCGCTGGATCCTCGTACATAATGCTAATACTCCTGATCGGGATGCTAGGAGACACGTGACGTCACCCGCTGATGACGTCATCTGACTCGCTGATGTCACCACAGCTATTTTTGGGAGCCTAGTTGTGACATGGAGGCATATCACGATTTACATGAGTATGCTATAAATATGGTAGGCTGTGCAGTCTTCATGTGTGTGTATGCACATTCAGACACAAAAACACACACACGACATGCAAACACACATCTGCCTGGTGATGTGTGTGTGTGCAATTATGTTATAGTTTTCTTATTCTAATAAGTTTGTCTATTTTCCAAAGTAATTGCCAGTGAACATGTTAGTTTTAGAGGATATATACACACACACACACACTATTAGTTATTCCCTGTAGTTGTTTTCGTGGCCGAGTTCCCACCACGTTTTGTTGCTGGGTTCTTCCACGTGGGGCGGGCGTGTGTGTGTATGTGTGTGTGTGTGTTTTGGAGAGTTAGTTAGATGAGTGCGAGTGAGAGAGAGAGAGCAAGCAGACTGCCCCGCGTGGGTGGCAGTGCAAGCAGTGCAGGGAAACACCCCACTGAGCTGGGAGGAGAGAGCGTGAGTGGGTGGGAGGCTGATCGATGAGTGTGTTCACTTTGTTGCTTGTTGAGCTAGTGCGTATGTGGCAGTATGACAAAGTAATGGGGGATTGCTGCACTTTACTGTTTGTGTGTATACATTTAAGTGTGTGTGTGCACACATGTGTGAACCCAGGGAGCTCCCATGGTGGTGTCCACCCCCACCTCTATAATTCAGCCACAATTACAAGACTCTCCTCTGCCGCAGCTAATGAAACCATAAGTCAGCCAGAGACACACACAAGCGCGTGCACACACACACACACATAAACACACCTCTACTGCAGAACCACCAAGCAGTGGGAAGAATGAAGGGAAGGTGGGTGTAAAGAGGGAAACAAGAGAGAGAAGTGTTTTGGCTTTTGTGTTTGTGTATACCCGCTCAGCTTTCCTCTGTAAATAAAATGAAACCACAGTGCACAGTACATATTGACTCACATGGTACAAGGATGACAGGATGTCACACAGTGTTGCTTAAGTTTGTTAATGTGCACTGAGATTCAACAAGAGGAAACATCAGAGTAAAGAGAAGAGAGATCTTCCTGTTACCTGCTTGTATATGCAGGTTGGTGATCAGAGATGGAAGTTCATCATACAGGTGATTATTATATTTATGATTAACTGTAGACCCATATTAGGTGGAATATCATTGAACGTGTCATTATCATCAACATTCTCATCTCCCTCCATTGGATAATTGTTTCTGCATGTGAAGTAATGATATGAAGCCTTCTTAACTCTGCTAATTTAAAATAACATCATTATCTAATAACCCTGCATGATCCAACAGGGAAACATAGAAACAAACCACTGATCATTAGCAGACAGTTGACCTGTCCAGGGTGTATCCTTATGCCTAATATAAGCTGGGATAGGCTCAATCCCCCTGCAACTGTACAACATACATGGGTATAGATAATAGATTGATGGATGCAGATAATCAACTGTTGATCCCCTTGGTAGTGATGCCTGTTAATTGCGTTCAAATTTCATAACTATCTCTTAACACACACACTAAGCAATAATGTCAACTGCATTATTTAACCTACAGTGATTTAAACTAATTGTGCTCATATGGAATGTGATAATAGCATTTTAGGAAAATATCATGGCAGCAAAACTGGATTTATACTTCTACATTAAGAGGTGTGTAAGTGGTCTTCTTGTTTTACTTACAAAGTGAAAAAAGTGATTAGACTGCAGACCCTCTCCTCCTCTCCTCGTAATATCAACGGGTGACCTCCGTTAACCCCCTGCATCAACTATATATTCAATGAGTGACCACTATCATTGCTTGGGAAACAGACACCTGGATAATTGTTTTGACCATATGGCAGCGATTTCCATCGGTTAATATATCGTCACACATTATTTGGCACATGTCAGTTGGAGTCTACAACACACACCAGCCATATCAGAGAGACAGAAGAAGTAGTTTATGTAACAAAACCGCTGCTTTATTGGGGAGTTGAGACACATTAATGCTGGGAAATAGGATGGTGGTGAGCTGATGCACATCAGCCCACAATAAGACATACAGCCATACAGCAGTATGTGTTTTTATTTTTATTTTTGCTAATGCTCACTACTTTTCCAATCTTATCCAAAAACCAAGAGATGGATTGATTTATTTTTGCTCTAACAATGTCCTGTACAGCAAATACAGTAGATGTTTGTGAAAAGTTTGACTTGGTAAGATGCTGTTTGGCATGATTGATGATATGTTTGGTGTGGTACGATGAGGCAGGATGGCCTGAAGTTTATAGACATCATCCCACAACCAGGAAGTCACAGGTTCAGTCCCTACAACAGCCTCAAGCGTCCTCAAAAAAGCAAAACTAAAAACATACTGTAGACGTCTCCTCACACTGCTGCTGCTGAAGCTCGTTCACTCTCAACTCACCTCTCTCTGTCTCTGTGTCGTGTTGTGCTTGGTGGCAGGGTGCGCCTGGAGGCCAGCGCATTTGGTTAAAAATTCTTCCTTTTAAACTCCCTGCCTTCTGCTTAAAGGAGAAATGCAGGGAGGGAAAGAGAGAGGGAAAGAGAGCGACAGAGATCGCTCGCGGCAAAGCAGCTTCACAGAGAAGTGAAGGCCTGCAGTCTTCTCTCTTCTTCTCTTCTTTTTCCTCCTCTGCTTTCATTTTTTTTCTTTTTTCTCTATTCTTTCCCCCTTTTGTCCATCTATTCTCCTTGTATTTTGTCAGTTGCAGCTTCCCACCACAGTTGCCTTTTTTGTTTGATTCTGTATTGCTCCTTATCGAAATCTCAACGTCTGGGCAAGTCACTGTTCCACTAGCTTCAGTAACTCCATATAATCATTTCAAACAGAAAATTCAGTCACCCAGGATAAACGAGAAACCTGCTATTGTCTTATACTTCGTTCTAAAATCAAGAGCCCTTTAGTTTAGTTTATTCGACAGGGACAATACATATTGTTTGCACGTTATGTGCGCATTTTAAAAAAAAAATTACTGCAAATTTTGTGTAGTAATTTTGTCATGGTTGTCATTTAAACTGCGTATGTTTAGCTAAAGTGCAACGCTTGACATGTGTAACAACAGTAACTAAAGCAGGCAGGGCCGTGTAGACATTCAATAAAAATTTGATTCAAAATACAACCTTGCTGCCATATATGCTGTCCACAGTAGTATGTGTTATATTTGTATGTCTCTTAACATTGTAAAGAATCTCTGCCAGCAGTGTGTTCACCTCTAGTGAGTGATAACTCAAGTGTAGCACAGGTGTGTGTGTGTGTGTGTGTGTGTGTGTGTGTGTGTGTGTGTGTGTGTGTGTGTGTGTGTACAGGAGGCATTTCCGCTTACTCTGGAGAAAAGATGAGTGTTAGTCTGTGTGTGTGCATGTGCGTGTGTGTGTGTGCATACAGTATCTGGCCGGTACAAGGGGCTTTCTAATTTGAAGAAAATTGGCCCTGACAGCACATGTCAATGAAGAAGAGGAGATGGGGTTAAAACAAATAGGATGGAGGAGGAGGAGGAGGAGGAGAAGGAGGAGGGAAAGCTTGGTTCAGTGCCAGTGTCTGAGGTCACCTTAATATTTGATCTGCTTCAGTGAATGGAGCCATCACAGTACAGCTATACCTAAGAGAGAGAGAGAAAGAGAGAGAGAGAGAGATACATGGATGAAAGCAGAAATTAAGAAAAAACAGTAAGTAAAAAATAGATGGAGTTATCAAGAAACAAGGTCAAGGAAAAGCTTGACTGACCTGCTCTTCCTCTCTCTTTCAACAGCCATTTTTAGGTGCCCTTGAGCAAGGCAGTAAAAGCTCATCTTTGTTTATTACAACTTGAGTCTTATTTTGGTAGTTTTGGGCCCTTGTTTCTACTGGTTAGGATAACATTGTACTCCAGGACCACATTGCTACAACAAAGCACATACGGGGCAAGAAACATGAGCTGTCAGATGAGCAGACAGGTTGTAAACAAGCCAAGAATTTAGTCAGATTATCTGAACCACTGTACCACACTGGAGAGAAAAACTGTGGACATACAAGTGTAGTAAACACAGTGGGTCAGAACTGAATCAGAAAGCCTACACTGCAAAGTTGTATTATATTACTGATATACTATTGAATAATAGACAAAATTACCCAAGTTGTAGACTACTGAAAAAATTATCAAGCTTCTAATGTGACGTTGGTGTAAGTTGTTTCACCTTGGAAATTAAATGCTGGTTCCCAGTCAGACCGTCATCAACTGAATACGCACAAATATTTATTTGCTCAAGTGATAAAGTTAGAAATCAATAGAACTGACAAACTCAACAGCAGAGTATGGAGAACATTTCCAAAGATGATAAATGCATGACTAATGTTACACAAGACTGTGCATAATAATATAGAATTAAAACATTACTTTGAATAATTACGTGGTCCTCCTTATCTGTATGTAAAGAATGAGGGAGAGTGGAAAAAGTAATATGATATCTTCAACAAAGAAAGCTGATTTATGCAGGAAACTGTATAGGCATGAAAACTGTGAAAAAGTTCAGGAATGTGACATTGGCCTCCTCAGAAACCAGATCAAGCTCTGTGACCACGGCAGCACCATGACAACCCCGAAGCCAATCAGCAAATCAGCCACACAGAGGGTAAGCAGACAGACAGCTGATGGACAGACTGATAGGAGAGGGAAAGAGGACAGAGACAGATGGAGAGTTAGAGAGATGGAGCGATAGAGCGATGGAGAAGGGTCTGATAGAGGGGGACAGACACACTGCCCATTGGAGGAGAGATCTTCAATAAAGATACAAAATAAAGAGAAGAGGTAGAGAGAGAGAAGAAGTTGTGAACATAGAGTATAATGTAATGCTGAATATGCTGCTGATTTTACACACACACACACACACACATATATATATATATATATACATACATATATATAAAGTCTTCGAAGTGTTACATCGACTTCCTACCTACATAACTGGGAACTACTGCTGTGCATTCATTTCATGATTTTTGCCACCGTACAGGGTAACAGATGAAACAGGTTTAAAAACTGCAAGTAGCTGTATCAAGCTCCATGAGGGTCAGCTGTCAAGCTGTCAAATGATAACACTATTACTACAACAAGCTATTAGAGTTCATATTATACTTTCCTCTTATTGATTGTCCTCTGGGTTTGATACCCCAGCAACATACCTCATAATTACAATGTTCTTCAGCAGCTGAACCTAAAATCTCAGGTATCAGATGGATGATCAGATCATGATGGATGCATTGACAAGAAAAGTGTTACCATAGAACAAGAACATTTTCTCTCCTAAGAACATTTAAGTGGACTAAATGTTTAGTTTGATGGATTTCTCTTGCTGGACATGTTGTTGCAAGATGATTCCCATTCCATGGTTATGGTATACTTTAGAAACCATATCTGCTACTGACAATTAATCTGTAAATTACAAATAAACTTTACCGTTCCATCTGTGTAATCCTTGTTTTGTTCATTCACCTGTCATGCTATTGGTTGTCTTTTGTTTTCGCAGCTTGCAAAGGTACAGCCAACATTTTTTACTAATGACTTTCTGATTAATTTGCTGCATTAGACAAAAGCCTGATAACACCTTAACAATCTGTGTCGGTGGTGACAGTGACAATTATTTTTGCCCTGACGTGTGTGTATCCAGGTGCTGTACGAGCCTCCAGTATCTTCCCCATCCTGAGTGTGATCCTGCTCTTCATGGGGGGGCTGTGCATCGCCGCCAGCGAGTTTTACAAGTCACGCCACAACATCATCCTCAGTGCTGGCATCCTATTTGTCTCCGCAGGTATGGAGAACATCAAGTTTATTTATCGTGCCAACAGCTTCCGTGGATGACCAGAAAAAGGAACTTGATTCAGCGTAACACATGCAACTAAATTCAAACAAACAGGGGATAAGCTTGTAACTCTGCCACAGTTAAAGGCACTAAAAACAAAACAGAACAAAAAGAAGAATTTCATAAATATTCCAGTTTTTAGCTGTAAATAAAGTGATGAAGTTCCCTGACTCATAGCTTCTCTGATGCCATGCATACGAAAAAATCCCCTCCTTTTTTAAATCCATGAACCAAAGAAAATAGACTGGGAATAAGGATGAAGAGGCAGAGCTGAGAGGAGAAACAAATAAAGGAGTTCCTGGTAGCACCACAGTATCAAAAGATCTGAAACAGACACAAATGTCAGAATTGGGGAGCAGCTGAAAATGAAAGTCCTGTCTCAGAAGCAGCAGAGCTACAATGGAGCTCACTGACCACCAGGTGATGTGTTGCATAGCTGCCTGACGTGTGTAGTGTACAACAGTTGCCTCGGGACGAAGCTAGGGAGACAAAGATAGCGCAGGATGCCATTTTGCCAGAGCATTTTTGTGTTTTTGTGTGTGCATACATGTGTGTTTGTACTCTGGTTCTAGGCCATGGCCTACTGCGCTGCACTAGATAACTAGTTCCCCTCCAAGTCAAAAGTGAGAGATGCAGTTCTCTCTGTTTCACTCTCTCTCTCTCTCTTTCTCTCACTGTCTGTGTCTGTCTCTCTCGCCCTGTTGCTAGGCTAAGAGGAGGCCACTGGGATTACACTCTAAAAATAAGGTGTCCCTGATACTCTTCTGCTCTGATCCATCTCAATCAGTCCCTCACAGTCCTCACACCTCAGTCTGCTTTCTGTCTCTTTACACATTATTATCTTCACCATTTATCTGCATATTTGTCCTTTTTCTGTCTGCCTGTCCACGTGAGTATTTCTGGCTACGCACAGCCGGGGTGATGATGTATGACAAGAAGAACAGATGATCACAATAGAGGGAGGGAGAAAATGAAAGAGAGGTGGAGAGAAAAGGTGGGACAGATGAGATTGACAGAGGATGTGAATTTGAACATTGGAGGCAAGAGAGGCTGAGGAGGACGAACTACAGAGATAAAGAGGAAGATACTCAAATAGAATATAAGAAATAAAAGTGAATCTGCCCCAGATTGAATCTCAAAAAAGGGAAAGAGAGCTAGGGGAAGACAGGGAGAAGAAGAGACAGACAAAGTGCTGGCTGTCAGTAGCCACAGTTGAAATCTGTGTTTTTGGAAAAGTGTGGTCTGTCAGCTACAACAGATTCTATTCACATTCATGCTGTTGACACACAGATCTAATAAGTTACTAATTTATTTGAAGCAGACTTTGGTTCTCTGTCACCAGCATTGATCAGCTGTCTTCATCCTCTCTGTGAGGGACATCTATTTAGCCACTTAGTGGACAACAGCAGAAACTGAAGTGAAAAAAAATGGTTCAAATAATGACACATGGTCTTCAAAACCTCCCAGAGATTTGATTTTCAAATGATCGGTGAACCAGACCTACATATTTACTTTGTATTTCTTTGTGAAATGTGATGGCATGAGTTGTTAAATATGTGAGCACCAGTTTGGCTGTATTTTACGTTTGGTCTAATCTCCCTCCCTCTTTTCCTGTCCCAGGCCTAAGCAACATCATAGGAATCATTGTGTACATATCAGCCAACGCTGGGGACCCTTCCAAGAGTGACTCCAAGAAAAACAGCTACTCCTATGGCTGGTCCTTCTACTTTGGCGCCCTCTCCTTCATCATGGCCGAAATGGTGGGCGTGCTGGCCGTGCACATGTTCATCGACCGCCATCGGGAGCTGCGAGTGGGGGCACGAGCTGCTGACTACCTCCAAGGTGCGGCCATCACGCGCATCCCCAGCTACCGCTATCGTTATCGACGCCGCTCGCGCTCTTCGTCCCGCTCCACCGATCCCTCGCACTCCCGCGAGGCATCGCCGGTCGGCCTGAAGGCCTTCGGGACGCTGCCCTCCACCGAGCTGTCCATGTACACGCTGCCCAAGGGCCAAACGGGCACCCCGACAGCCACCTATAACTCCACGGAGAGGGACCACAACTTCCTGCAGGTCCACAACTGCATCCAGAAGGACCTGAAAGACTCAGGTGGCCACAGCAACACCGCCAACCGACGCACCACACCTGTATGAAACTGACAGAGGGCCCTCAGACACTAAAAAAATCAGAGGGGATTTTGGGGGGAGGCGGCAAAAGACAGATCACGGTGTAAGGAGATGGCATGAGGAAGAGAAGGGGGGCTTAAATGGATTGATGGAGTGAAGGAAGCAGCAGAGAGGAGGGTCTGAGCGCTCCACAGCACCTCAGATGATCACTGAGTTTAAAAAAAAGGAAACAGAAAAATGCATTAAAAAAAGAAACATGCATGATTTTCCCATCTACCATTGTTTAACGAGTTTTGAACATGTTTATAAAGATTTGAGGGGGGAGGATGGGGAAAGAGGAGTCGGGAGGGGGGGGTGGCCGGTGGTTGTCTGTCTCGGGGCTGTGGAACCATAGAGTGTTGGGCTTGGCCAGACTGCCCATTTAAAGGTGAACTTTATATTTTTTACTCTTCCTCAGTCTGATGAAAAAGGGGCGTAGTTTGCCCCTCGGCCCCGCCTATGATCCCGCCCTCACACTACCATCCCACAAGCCCCCCCAGCACACACACCCTGACCTCCCTTAAAACCCACTCCTTTCTTTAGTTGCTGTATCTTCTTGATTTCATTCTTTATTCGCATTAATACTGTGAATCATTGCGGGTGTGGGATTTTAGCAGGGAGCAATTCAGGCCGCAAAAAAAGAAAAAAAACAGAAAAAAAACATATAAGTTAATATATGTATTGATTATATATAAATATATGAATATATATGTTAATAAATCATGACTAGACTTCCCTGGCGCAAAAATAGCAACAAGAAAAAAAAGAAAACAATGTAACTCACAAGTGAAACTAAATCAAGTCGTCATGGAAACTAAACCAAGACGGAGGATTCATCGTGACTGGCTCATTTGACAGGCAATGGCTTCAGCCTACTTGATAAACTGATATTGGTTAGTATTAGACACATTATCACATTCTTTTACAACAACAAAAAAAATCTTTTGGCCTTCCGCCGAAACCCTGGCAGCCATCTTTGTTTAGGGTCAACTAGAGGTGAAAACTTGACCTCACTTTTTTTGCTCCATAAAGGGGCGGAGTGAAGAGAGAACTCTGGGTAACGGAGGATCTCTCTCTGCAAACTTGAAGAAGACTGTGGACTATGAAACGTCACTACTGCCAAAGACACAAAGTAGTGCATGAGAGAACATGGCTACCAGCGAGGTGAAGCTAAGTGACTCCAAAAAATTAAGAATTTACATGCATGCTAATCAAAATCATCCAATCTGCTTTTAAGGAACTTATGTTTTGAACAATTGAACAATGATACCATGTAAGGGCAGTGGGAGTGACAAAGTAGAATTAATGTTACAGTACTGTGTCTATTTCAATTTTTCTTTTTTTCTTTTTTTTTTTGAGTGGGTAACTTGGGGTGGGGCTTCATTACGCTTGAAACAAAAAGAACAAACTTTGGAGAACGTATCAAGGCTTTTTTTAACAGAAGAAAATCTTATCTTGCCTTTTAATTTAATTTAATTTTCTCGGTTCCTTTGAACTGTCACACAGCCTTATTCTCTTTTTTTGGTCTCATTTTTCTTGTTCTTTGGTTTTGCGTTGTGTTGTTGTAAATGAGAATTTAAAAAAAGCGTAATGTCTTTCAAGGTGCCAAAACTGAATGATTCTGAACTTGGATGCATCAATCCTGATGACGAATAAACATTGAACCCCCCGTAGGGAACAGAATGAGTCACTGTTGTATCATGTTTGGTCTAAAAACACAATGTTCAGTCATATTGAACCACAGGACTTAGTTTAGATTATGATACACTGCATTTTAGCATGAAAGAGACAGAAGGACAGACAGACAGATAGCAAAAACGAGAAAGAGAGAAGTAAGCTGGTCAGTCAATATAAAATCAGTATGTATAATTTTTGTGATTTCAGTTGGACGACTATAAAATGCTTCACATTTTAGTGGAATAGCTGCCATATACATATACATACAATATCATCATAAACACATCACAATGACTAGGTGCTCTATTGCTATAGCATAACCTGTCTCCACTTCCTATCTCATACAGCTCTATTTTCTTTCTCACTGAAAGCATTAGAATTGCGTTATCTTAGGGGGAAAAAATGCAGCACTACATTGCAGCACAGGCGGGACTTCCTCAGGGTGCAAACTGTGTGTACCGCAACATGTTGGTGTGCTTTATTAATACTGTTGCACTGTTTTTAATCTGTCATCCCCTTGTCCTTTGTCTTTCTGAATCTTTTCAAATTACTCCGTCATCCATTCATTCACTATCATGTCCTTGTTCACTCTGTCACTCTCAGTGATTCACTTTCATTCATTCACCCCTCATTTTCACTCATTCATTTAATAACTTACTCACACTCCTATTCACTTACTCAGTCTGATCTCTGCCCCTCTTTCTGTCATTCACTCACTCACTCCCTCTCTATGTCCCTACACCTCCGCTATTTGACCCAGTTCCATCAGCTGTAGAATAAATGCGTCAATTCTTCAACATCAGCACTGACATGTCCCATGTATGATACTCTGCCTTATGTGCCCCTCCTTCTTTATGCGCTTCCTTCCTCCTCACTTTCTCTCTCTCTCTCCTGTGGATGATCAAAGGGCTGGTGGGGCGTCTCTGCAGTACTGCCATGATCACTGAGGAGAGGCGAGTTGAGGAGTGGGGAGGAGGGAGGGTGAGAAAAGGGAGTGAGCAGTTGTCAGCCTGATTCAAATAGTGTCACATTGTCTCCTGTGGAGGTGTACAATGATTTTTCCTATTAGTATTCGAACATGGTGACTGACAAAGTATTAAATCTCCACAGCAGTCTATGTTAGCACTATAAATATACTGGAGGAGAAACAAGACGACTTTCTGTTTAAGATGAACATCAGTTTGACTTAAACTAAATATGCATACAGGAACTGTATGCTGTAAGAATAATTTTAGAGTTTAATAGTATTAATATATTTATAGATTGATAAACAGTTGCATTTAGAGATTAATTAGATTACATTGTGACTGCCTATTTGCTTGGTTCACTTTTGCTGTTGCTTTTTGCTTTCTGTCTTCAGGGCTGCACACTGAGATTGAGATTAATTGTTCCATGAGACACACCTGGGCTTCAGGTCTAATGCATATAAACCAGAGCAGCAGTCAGGCCTGAGGTGATCTCCTCACAATTTCACAGCCTTTGTGGTTTTTGTGTCCTTTCTTTGTTTTTACACCACAACGCTCATATTCGGTATTACTTTTCACCCAGCTACCCTTCACACTATTGACTAAGTGAGATTTACAGCATTCACTTGTTTGTTTTGATAATTTCCATTATGATTAAATTACTTTATTACTTAGTACACTGGCATGTCTCCCAATTTTGTTGCAGTCTAAGAGGCAGGCTGTACAACATTTAAATGATGAATTCCTCCACCAATGTATCACTCTGTCCTGGCCAGTCAGACTCATGCTGCTGCCCTTTGATTGCCTACCTCAATTGAAGTGCGAAACTGATAAAGAGAAAATATGTAGCAGGAAAGGTGGACTGTAAGTATGACAGATTGTATTTATAAGTAGATGGAAAAAACAAAAGTAAATTTAAAAGCATTTTAAAAATAATTTGATTTCAAGACAGAATGAGGAGAATTGCCAACAAAACCTGCAGTGACTGCAGGAACTTACTGTTCCCAGTCTGGGTACATGATCCTATAAAAGACAAACTGAAATTACAGTTTGGTTTTTGTACAATTAAATAAATTAGATATGATATCTTATTAATTTGCTTTAGAGGTGTTGGTAGACAGATTTTATTACCTTTGATAGAGCCAGCTACGTTTCCCTTTGCTTCTGGTCTTTATGCTAAGCTTGCTTAACTGGCTGGCTGTAATCCTTATTTTTTAATGGATAGATAAGTGAGAGTGGTATCAATCTCCCTATCGCACGCTTAGCCAGAGAGCACAAATTAGAATATTTATCAAAATGTTGGTTGTCTTTAAGGGGTTTCAAAGTCAGTTTCAACCAAATTAGTAAAATGTCATGAAATGTAATTCATTCTGCTTCCTTCTGATGCACAAACTACAGAGCATGAACCTTATTATTTCTATAGTTCATAATTTTTGCCACTCTGTGAGGTTATCTGTTGGAGAAAAAGAGACACATCAGACACCACTCTAATTTCAAAATAGCATCACAATCTTTTAGTATCCAGCTACCTAATTTCCTTTAAACTGTGGAAATTAAATGACTTTGGGTACAAGCATAATATATTTTTATATGAAAGGCATCACGCTCCTGAAATGGCATAATAATGTAATGAAGTATTTCTGTTGTTAAGTGCAGGTGAGCTTGAGGCATTGTGGCTGGATTTTGTCACGCTTGTTGAGACAGGAGGGTAGTGATTTGGGAACAGCTGCTGTGTCCTCCCTCACCTGCAATTAGCAAGCTTTTAGGTCACGATGTTAGCTGCGGAACAAGCTTTTCATGCTGAAGGCTGGCCACACGCATACACATAGACAGAGAGAGAGGTTTTAAAATTCACTTTAAATTAAACCACATATTAATAAGGAGCAGCATAATTTACAGTCATGATGTAGTGTTATAATTCGGTGTGCTGATTGAGAAAATAGAGGAAAGTCACTAGACAGACAGAGAGCTGATCTGGTGAAAGAGTGAGAAACAGAAAATAGTGGGAGTGTAGGTAAGATATGAGCTGAACCTTTGCCTTGTGCTCAGGCTGTACGCGAATAAAACCTGTGTTAGTGTTTACTATGAGGAGCACTGCAGGAAATATAGCTGAAATAAAGCCCCTCGATGTCCTGCAAAGCAGACTCAGACCTTGCACAGATATGATTTGTGAGATGCACAGTACGGCTGGGACCAGTCGTAGTTGTCTATTTTTGTAATAGAGTCACCGCCATCAAACTAATGGTATTTTTTATATGATGTAAAAGAGTATAGCAAGCATAATTAGTAACGGAACAGGCGGCTGCATGACATTTAGATAATCAAGAGTAAATAAATTGGGTTTCATCCAAATATAAAGCATAGATGTTACCTGGCCTAGACACCCTGGGTACCCGGCATCACACAAAATGTACTGCCAGCAAATGGGAGATGCTAGCTCAGGCAGCTGCTGAAACTTTGTACCCACTTTCATGCGTTATTGGCTGCTCAACCACAAATTGAAGTCTAATTGTAAAGCCGCGATTGCAGCCAATCAATTGTTAACCTTTCAACTTGCATGTATAGAGGTCTAAGTGCATTGAATTGCATCATCATTTCTAGCCTGTATACAGCACTTTTACAGATTTTATGTGGTATACAAAAAGTACCAGATATCTCCCTGCTGTATGGCACATTGTCACTATAGTCGATTTCATGCTATCTACTGGGGCTATGCATGATAAATGCAAGCACTTATGCTTTAAAATAAAAGCACCCATCAATGGCATATAAGCATTAATATGTAAGGCAAGGAGTGGTTTAAAATACCCTTTAGTGCTCTGCTGAATGTAGAAAGACTCCAGCATTAATTACTGTACATTATAAGACAGTCCTCAGTCTCTAGTGTGAGTATAATCAGAACTAAAATTCTATGTCCAGTATGAAAATGTCATCCCTGTCAGAAACATCACTTGCTGCCCCTGTCACCCACTGCAGACCTCAGCTTTGCAGTGACCACTTTGCCTCTTGTATTAAAAGGTGAACAGCAGTTGTTCACAGCTACAGGTCGCGCCAAGGGACTAAATAGTTTTGAATACTAATTATTGTTACTGCCTGTGTTGATGGTACCGGCGATCGATAATAACAGAGCCAATCAAGGAGATCAGTTTGACATTTCTGTGGGTATCTGACCACCCGTTTAATATCTGTGGAAATGAAGTTCTCCCAGCACAAGCAACAGCCCACTGTATCCTGCAATATTAGGTGATACCCCAGGGCTTGATGCCCATTTCAAATGAATAGAAGACAGACTATACTGTTGAAGTGCTCAGAGTGATTTTCCAGGGATGGTTGAGAGCGCAGCACCTTTATGTGAGTGTAATTACTTACTATATGCTCAGCTTTAATTCAGCACCCTCGAAGAAAACCAGACTGTAGCTGGCACTGGCTCACAAGAATACACATTTATATGCACATTGCTGGGGCACAAATAAAGGGAACAGAGATGTAAAATCTATATACTGGTACACAAAGCAGACTGTCGTGACAGACAATACTGCTATTATTTTGAATTCGCTTTTCATGCCTGGAAAAAAAAGAAAACAACCTGACGCATCATAGAAACACAAGCAGCCACCCCAACATTGGCAAACACAACAATAAGGACAGAAAGAACGAGAACCTATAGAGACCCTAATTTATGCACTACAGGATCACCCATCAAGGAGTACAAAATGATTGTGCTGCAATAACAACTTCAGAATTGTTATTGTAATTGTAATACAGACTCTGTAAAGCGCCCCTAATATAAATCAGTTTTCATTTCACAGGAAAAGCGCTCAATAAGTTCCTTTTATGTATTATTTAATAACCTTATATATGTTCTGGAATAAATTGAATTGGCTCAACATGTCAGACAGCTGATCATAATCAAATCATCAAATTTAGTGATTGTATTTGACTCAACGTGATTTCTAAACAGGACAAGACGCCTCATCATTTTATAAGTGCAGTCACTTTCTAATGTTGCGATTATGAGATAAAACCATTGTATCTGACTTGAACCAGCGCCTCTATCGAATGGTGGCAGGTGGTCTGAGAGGTGAGAAACAATGGCCTGGTTTGAACAGCTTGATTGCAACGGTGGATTACTGGTGTTAGTGCCGCACCAGGGCCATGGGACTGAGATGATGAGAGGGCTGCAGCTGGGAGCAATACAACATGAGAGAGAGAGAGAACTGGAAAAGAGAAGAGACAATGTTTAGAAGGACAAGTTTTCTTTAAAAAGCAAACCTGAGAGAAACTGATAAAGGTGGAGAGAAAGAGGATAGGAGAGAATATTGGAGAAAGAGAGAGACAGAGATGAGGGAAGGAAGGCAGCTTAAGAGGAAAAGATGAGGTCAGGAACAGTGACATTGAGATAAAAAGAAAATATTAAAAGGAGGGAGATAAATAACTGTGATTTGAAGCTTAGTCCTCCCACAATCACTGGACAGACAGCCATCTACACAGGGTAGAGGTGAGAGGAGAGGAGGAGGTACTGACCCCTGCTTTTCCTCCACATCAGCTGAGTCTTTTATGGTTTTGTAATGACCTGACCATCACTGCGAAAGTAAACCCACTATCTGTGCACAGAGAGCAAAAGTAGATAAGAGAAAACACAAACTAACTGTTGATTGTCAAAGAAAACAACTTATTCATTGCCATGTCAAAATATCACTCTGAACATTCCTGCCAGTCCTGTAATACAGCTGGTAAAAAAGACACACAGGGTTTCTTTGAACTGCCCACATCCTCAGCAGATATATGATCCAGTCACAACTTCCTCTGAATGGAATTCCTGTGCTTTCTATCCTATTGGCAGGAAAAGTCAAGGTGTGTGTATGTGGAGTGGCGTCTCAGCTCTGGACTTGAAGGTTCTGATAATCTCCCGCGCGCTCTTGATAAAGAGACTGAAGGCCCGGCTAAACTGAGCAGGGCGATCACAGTTCTCCATCTCCTCTGTGGAGAGACAAACATGGATACACAGGATTGCTGTGAAATGTCAATACTGGTTTGTGCCATAAACAAAAAGTGCATTATGGCATTTTTGTCATGAGTACTGCTTACTTAAAGCCCCACTGAGCCAAATATGGCACAATGTAGTGTGTAATGTCTGTAGCGAGCCACCTCACGCCATGGATGTCCCATGGTATTCAACCCTGGCTCTGGGCCCATTCCTGGGCCAGATGCCTGTACCTCCCTTCGCTGGCAGACAGGTCTGACTTATTGCCCACCAGGACACCTGAAACACACACAACCATGCATGTTCACAAACACAGACTCGAGTAAAAGGACCTGGGCGTTACCTCTCAGAACTGAAGACTGTATTCATTTAATAACCTCTACTTATCAATGTCACCTTCCAAAATCCAGTATCATTCAATTCTGAAACACCTGAAAATCCTTCCCATAATGTGTACCAAAAGAATTCAGAGGACTTAATGATTTTGACAGTGTCCCAGTATTCCACAAATTCTTTGATCTGTAGTGTGCATTATCGGAACATGAAGACCCTGGCAGGGGTATGACCTCTCCATCCAGCGTTGCAGTTGGCAAAGACTGCTCACTGGTCAGGCCAAAAACCACAGGCACAGCAGGATGGCTCGCCCCACTATGGAATGGAGGGTATGGGTGGCATGAGGTGTAGGTTCAGGTTAAGAATTGAAACAGGAGGGGACAGGATCATGAGAGAGAGTCATCACCACAGCCATTTCTTTCTACTTCTATGACAAAATAAACACTCAGTAGCCCTCAGGTTTGCAATTTCTATGCATGGGGATGTGGAGCCCTGGATGGTAGATTTCAATAGTTTCATGCAAATGAGAAACCTCACCATTTTCCTGCAGGCTTCCACTAATGTCTCCTTCCCTGCCGAGTCTATGATGTAGAGCCCTGAGGGCAGAGAGGAAAGAAGGGAAGGAAGAGTTATACATGGAGATTAGGCCAAATTCACACAGTTTTAAACTTCCTATTTTCTTTGCAAGAGAATTCATTAATGTTCTTCCCACATGCTGCCCTTATTGCTTACTGAATACAGATGAGAACCAATAATATGTATGTCTGGGAAAATCCTTCCACACTGGGCTATGGATCTCCAATTCTCACTAACTTCAGTAATCTAGTGAATTTAGAATTATAAAGAAACTAAACCATGGTTGGTTGCCCATAGCATCTATAGACAAGCCAAGACCAGCATATAATTTAATTTGAGCTTCAACATGCTGCTGGTAAAGTTATAAGCAGTAGAGACAGGAAAAGAAGAGACAATGGTTGGACTTACCACACTGTCATTGGTCTCTGGGATGTTGACACATTTCAGCAACAGTTCCACTCCGGTTGTCTGCCAAACAAACACAACCATGATGTTAATTATAATTTTGTTATCTAATGTAAATCTAAAAGACCTAAAAGCTTTAGGCAATGTCTTTTCCAAGTGCTTCTACTAAAATAAAACATCGATCATTTCTTGTGTTTTTCATGGTGATATTATCTGAAAATCCTGTATTTTCAGCTACATTTTCTTCTATTGTGGCTTTTGAGAAGAGAAGAGAAGAGAAGAGAAGAGAAGAGAAGAGAAGAGAAGAGAGGAGAGGAGAAGAGAAGAGAAGAGAAGAGAAGAGAAGAGAAGAGAGGAGAAAGAAAGAGAAGAGAAGAGAAGAGAAGAGAGGAGAAGAGAAGAGAAGAGAAGAGAAGAGAAGAGAAGAGAAGAGAAGAGAAGAGAAGAGAGAAAGAGAAGAGAAGAGAAGAGAAGAGGAAGGAGAAATTTGGTTGTCACAGAGGTACTACAAATAGAAACTATGTAATACACTGGTCTGTGGATTTATTGTTAATGTCAAAATATGGCATTTCAAGCACTAGCAGCTTGGCCATTTGAAAGCACCACTGTCCTGATGTTCAAATCCTGACCAAAGCCTCTCTCCGTGTTCCATTTCCTGGATCTTATTATTCTAATGTCTCATTAAAGAAAATGCCTTAAGGGAGGAGACCATTACCCACGGTTCACAATGATACAATCCCTCCCCTGAGTCCAGCGGGGAAACCATTAAGCATATACTGTATTCACAATGAAACAATAGTGGGCTATATTCAAGTAGGGTTAATTGTTACTATGAGCTGATAGACCACTTGTTTTGTAATTCTAAGTATGTAAACACTGCTAATGCAAGTCACCCTTTGTAGGTTGACTGGGGTCTAAAATGACAGGATGCTGTTCTCCCTCCCATTTTAATGGTGTACTGAGATGGCAGATTTATTTTGATTAAGCCCAGGCCTTTTGTGAAAGAGAGCTGTTTGATGATTGGTCAGGACTGTTTTGATGTAAAAAACTGCAGAGGTTGCAGGGCATAAGGCAAGAAGCTGTTTTTTTTTATTAATAAAGGCGCAGAGGTATAGAGGGAGATTGCATGCAGGCAGAGAGTGTAAGGAGTGATGTTAAATCTGGTCTTGCTCACAGATGCACCTTCACAAGCTACAAGATCTAAAGAGCTCCTATGATGGGATGGTTGCAGCTGCCTTTTGCCACTATGCATCCAGTGGTATGAGAGATCAGGTGACCTTGAAGAAGCAAGTTAGGTTTCTTCACATCAAGGCCCCAAACTCTAAATCGATCTGATCTCCTGAGCTCACACTTAACTGAGCGCACAATGCCAGATACTTAAAACCCCGGGTGCACACATGCCTTTCACACTCACTTCGCCTCTGTGAATTACAAGTACCAGACCAAATATTTACCCATACAGAAACACTATAATAAGGGAGCCAGTTGCATATACACACACACATACACACAGATGCTGCGTCCCATCAAGCGGCTCCAATGAGCTGGTGTGATGGTTTCTCGCTTGAATGTCAATGAGGGCCTATTAGTCAAAATAAGCTGAATATTGCCAACGGCTGCCTGACATTTAAAGGAGGACGTGGAGCAGAATGGCCGACAGCCTCCTACCCTTCAAAATCAAAAAGTTAGTGTGATGACGAAAGGCTTACACAAGGAATTAACTCTTCACAGAAGGAGCTCTTTTCACATTAGTCACAATGGTAAGACACGCTTGTTCCGTTCATCTGCAGCAAAAATCTTTAGAGCAAAAAATCCAACCTGAAGATTTATACTGCTCAAACTAACAGTCACACCTGCAGTGATGAGTGGAAGGATGCCCAGCCCTGAACTGACCAGAGATTGTCTTTAAGAGGTGGGCTTAAAATCAAGAGTTTACCCTTTGGGAGCTTAATGCTCTGCTCTAACCAGGATTAGAATATAAGATACCTTAACATTTTAGTCATGAGAAGCAATCATTTAACATATGAGAAATGGTAAGGGACCATCCTATTACATCAGGAGCTCAGTAACTTATGTCAATCTCCCAATTCATTTTTAATATTTTGGGTATATGGGAATTCACGTATTTGTGGACATGTGAAACAGGAGGCCATGAGAAAAAACAAAACAAAGATCCAAGATCCGTATCCAAGATCCACCCTCAGGGAAACCAAGAAGATCTAAAGAAAAAAGTCGAAAAGTGTTAGAAGGAATTAGTCCCAAAAGAATTAGATCATGATCGTCCATACCATATTTTACTGTGAATCCCACAGCACAGTGAGGTATTTCAAAGCTTCGTATGCCTCTAAAGTTGCAGTTATATGCCCAAGATGACTGTTTTGATCAAAAAACTAACTTCCTTACTTTTTTGCTATTGCAACAATCATTATGGTAAAACTATCTAAAGTGAACAATGGTTACACATACTAATTCCTGATAAAAAAATGATGGTGAACAGCTGTTTTTGAAGGCAGAGCCCTTAAATGAGGTAATCTAGTATTCAAGTGAGCAATAAGTTAAAAATATTTCACTTAATATAAAGAAGTGCTGGTTTAAATAGGTGTTTTAACAGTTGC
This sequence comes from Lates japonicus, assembly GCA_033238685.1. NCBI lineage: Eukaryota > Metazoa > Chordata > Actinopteri > Centropomidae > Lates > Lates japonicus. Next base: position 15,402 of record BRZM01002369.1, on the reverse strand, counting down.
ATAAAGAACAGCAGAGACCGTGACCTTCCCGCGGCATTTCTTCACTGCATCCGTTAATAAAATTGTGTCTGGTGACACAGGGCCTGATCTATAGGTACAATTCGCAACCCCATCTCTCCCACTTACTTTTGTCACTGCATATTTTATATTGCATCTAGTTTCGTTTCACTCAGTTCTTCAGCAGGAAGACATATCACCAGTGTAAATTAAAATGCAGCATCATTGCAGTGCTTACTTGTTGCCACTGTACTAGTCCAACATGAACAGACATGGCATCAGCGCAAGTGGGTAGGCTGAGGAGAAACTGAGCTGTTGTGCGCTTGTTATACCTGTCTGGTGGTCAACCGCTGTATTAATTATCGACGCCCTGCCACCCCAGAACCCCTTAATACCCTGACAGGCAAGAGCTGTTGAGCAAACACACACACACACACACACACACACACACACACACACACACACATACACACACACACACACACAAACAGCTTTTGTATTTTGACCACCAACCTGTTCAGTGTCGAATTCAGCGCAAGGTTTAATGGTAAACTCAGTAACAAACGAATGAGTGTCAAGTGCATATATTGATTGTTTGCGAATGGAGTTCATTTGCATGCAGTGCATGTATTTAGTCAGCAGTCTTGAAACATTGACAGAGTGGGACTCAGTGAGCAGCCATGACCCCATTTATCACAGAGTCAGGTTAAGGATGTTCCCTCCTCATGTAGATTAGCAGTCATCACAGATTATTTTCTGCATCAGTGCATTAATTGGTACATTATGCTATTTTGCACTTCAGTGATTCATGTAGACGTGAGACCTCTGCAGGTCCTGTAGTGCTTGCAAGGAGTTCACTAAAGAAAAACTACAGACAGTATGTAATATGATCATAATTTTCAAAGGTGATTATTAGTTCGATGATTTACAGTAGATGGCGTTATATCTTGGTAAAGTCTTGACTCCCAGGTTAATGACCTTCCACTTTATTACTGCTTAACTGCATCATCTATATCTGTGAGCCAGCCTAGATCTCTACATGAGTACCTGGGGGTCTCCCTGTAAATGTAATTTAGTTACTGACTGCAATAGTGCGATCTAAAGCAGCAGATTTCACATCAACTTGCTGCTGTAGTCCAGGCAGCACTGAACAGCTGAATACTGGATAAATACTGCAGCAATTTAATAGCACATGGATCAGGTATTCCAAATACCGCTGTCTATTCTAGCTGGCAAATGAGCCAGAATCAAACTTAATGGATTTATTCTCAAAACACAGTTGAAAACATGAGCGCCCCTACCTGAATGTGTAAAATAGCAACCTGTGGCCAGTCTCTGCAACACAGGCACAAGATACAGCCTAACTCTAAACTTTCAAACCAGCTGTTTTACAACCTGATTCTGCTACATTGTGTGATGAATACAAACAGATATCCTTTATTGACATAAGCAGTGGTACAGTGGTGCACTGGCTGTCTACATGTACACACAACTGTGTATTTGGAAACTGTATGCCCTTGCATTACACCACAGGGATCAAACCAGCAACCTTACTGACTATGTGTTAATACTCTCACCATGCCAGAAGTTCTTCTGGAACAGAGTCCCATCACTGTGGAACATATGAATAAGGGCACTTTTCCCACTGCAGCATCTCATATACACACACACACACACACACATGCCACACACACACACACACAGGGAATAAAAAGAGACATAGATAATTTCATATCTGTGTTTTCCTTGAGTAAGCCAAGGAGCACTAAATGTGTCCCACTGAGACTTTTGGTCATTTAACCATTTCATCATCTTCCTTTCATTGTCAAGTTTGGTACTACCATAGTTGAGATTAAATGTGACGCAGCCATATCTACCACCATGTGTTTGTGCAACATCTACTGTGAACGCAACATCTGAGGTGTTGTATGTGGTGCTGAGGAAAGGAGATTAGCAAATTGTTGCATTCTCAATCGGATGAAACCTGCATGACTATGGAAAATCACACCAGTTTAGTATGTTTAGGATCGTAGGCTGATATAACTATGTATTTAGCTCTGTCTTTAAATGGCTATGTTGAAGTGTAGGCAGCAGGTTTGAAGGCAATCTAGTTATTTCAGCCCCTTGTGCCGATAGCCTGAAGTGAAAGTGAGGGCGGACTAAGTTTACAAAACCTACCGACAAGCAGGCATCTCGCTCAGTCACCATTGTAGTGGATCACTGATACTGCAAGTAAATCCCTCGTTCTATTAATGACGCCAACCAGCTCTATGTAGGTTTGAGATGTCTGTCCATCTATACTCTCTTCATGGTGCCTCGCAATATGGACAATACAACAAGGTCATAGCAACTGCGAGGTGTTTCATTGGTCGAGCCAGCGAGCACGTACATCAGGTTACAAAGGTCATTTATTGGAAGGTGAGGACGTAAAAATGTCTTAACTGGAGCATTTGGCCCATAAGCCAGGTCTGTCAGGAAACCCTTCTTTAAAACTGGTGATAGATTGGCGGTCCAACTCCAACCATAACGCCAGTTCCAAAGACACATACCCTCGAAAGCCCAAGCTTGTTATCGGGCACTGCTGCACGGTAGGCATACGCGTTTTGATAATAAGAACCGCCTGAAAGGCGAAGCAATGGTTAGAAGGACTCGAAGTTTAAAAGAAACCCTGGCAATGTACCAGAGAGCGATATTCCTAACACGTCGGCATCACAAATCACTTATTTTGACATCGGACTTAGAATCTTTGTGGTGTTTTAATGTCACCGTATCGCGTTCCAAATTTAGTAATCTGACTGTTATAACGGTTTTCCTCAGACAAAAAATCAATATCCTGAGTCAATATTTGCCATTTAGAACAAAATCTAATCTTTCCTGAGGCACTTATGTAACTATGTAATTATCACGTACCGATTGAATCAACTTGTTCCTCTCGTCCCTTCTCTGTCTTCATTTTGGGGGCGGGGGCGGGAAACCCTTTAGGCAAATAGGAAAGCGTGACCTTGGCGGTAAACCTGCGGCAGAGCATGCGCCCTTTTATAAATTCACAGTGCGTGCTCGCTACGTGGTTTTTAAGGCGGTTTTTAGATGGAGTGCTCCGTCCGAGGCGTGACAACGGAGGCGCGTCTACGGGAGCCTGCACACGGCCCTGGCTGAGAGGGAGTGGCAGAAAAGCATCACCAAACACTGGCATACAGCTTCTCCGCCTGACACCAAGAGACAACAGGGAATTTAGAGGTTAAATTAAAACAACAACAGGAGAGAAATAGGGGAGGCTGTGCGCCAAGGAGCCAGGGAGAGACGTGCAATCCATCCCACAGCAGCAGCAGAGGTAGTACAGGAGGATTCGGGGATTTCTTCTGTGCTTGCTGCCTGTGCTCATACACACCCTGTGCCTTGCACCAGCAGCGGGAGGAGAGGAGGCATCCAGAGAGGAGGCTGTCCAGAGAGGAGGAGGACCATGAGGGGATGCAGGCATACGGAGCTGGAAAGCCGAGGAGCCTGACCCGTCACCTTCTTCCAGCAGCCTCAGGACCATTCTCCGCATAGTGTCTTGGGTGAGACTGCTTCAGTAAGGTAAGAGAGCAGAAATGAAAATAAGTTTGTTTTACTAGTAGGCAGAGTGGCTACAAAGGCCAGCCTTAAAATGACTTTATTATTTTGTATACAGTGTGTGTGAAAATAGGATTTAATGACCTTCTTTTATTTTCTTTATTAAGGCTTTTAAGGGCCTAGAATGGTTTGCATCGAAGTGGAAATTATAAATTAGGATTGAAAGAGGACTGTAGCAACAGCCCTCATTATTTGTAATATAATAATTATTTCATACAATATGTGCCATATATGTTTGTATAGCATCTGCCATGTTTCTCATGTTCAAAAAGGGAGTTTTACACAGTGAGCTGATGTAGCCTAGAAGGGTCCTCATCTCATGGGCCTCTAAATTTACTGTCTTTAGATAAAGTGCATTAATCATCCACAAATGTTTAATGAGTGCACTAGATCACACACACACACACAAGACTTGGCAATAAATATTATTTCATGATTTCTTTAAACTGCCCACCGTTTTCCAAGGAGAGGTGAAGAAAATAGAATGCGAATACTTTACAAGGAGCAGACTGAACAGATGGAAAAGTTCCAACGCCCCAAACTGCAAGTGGCCACTCCACCCCAAGTGGTATTTTATCGATTATGCTCGTAATTATGGAACTTTCAGTTTGAATGTCTTGTTTGGTATCTTCTAACCTACATTTGCATTTTTGTACCCAACATCACCTCAGCTGGGACAAGAAAAGATACATCAGCAGTTGTGATTTCATTGAGGGACTATTAAGCAGAACCTCTGCCAATTCTTTCTCTCCAGTGCTCATCTTGTTTTAATTGTACTTCAGTTAAAATAAACACTCCAGCGTCACTTTTTTCTTCCAGACGTAGAATAGGTGATTTTCTCAATATCTGCCTCATATAAAAGTGAGTTTATGGGTATACCATGATGATATTTACTACGATTATCCAAAATTAGTTTATCATACTTATATATATAGAGTATATATATTATATATATGTATAGAGTGACAAGGAAATAAAATGTTACTATATCAAGTGATGGTTTTGTCAAATATAGTTTTAAAATACACTTTTTCTGATCAGTGATCCTGTTTCAAGCACAATCCTGCTAAATACAACATCTAGCATATTCTGTAAATTGAAGCATAAGATACTCAAAGGAAGGCCAGTCTTTTTAGTCTCCCACTTTACCGCAGAAAAGTCGACAGCTACTATTTCTATTTAGGGGCTGTCTCGCACAAGACTGATTGATCAGGTGGGTTGTACTGTCCTGTGAAGGAGTAATGCT